>PVKH010021556.1:0-14296 GCA_004027955.1 Chaetophractus vellerosus | reverse complement strand
GAGGGAAGCTGCAGGACTGAAGCCCTTTCTGGAACATCCTTGAAGGAGAGTGATGAGGGCAAATCCTCCCAGTGGGCAAAACTTTGAGCAATGTGCCTGGTTGCTCATTTTGCTTGGATGAATAAATGGCCAGACATGCCTTTGTACACTGATTCATTGGCTGTTGCCAATGGTTTGGCTGCCTGGTCAGGGACTTGAAAGGAACATAATTGGAAAATTGGTGACAAAGAGGTCTGGGGAAAAGGTATGTGGATAGACCAATCTGAGTTGGCAAAAAAACATGAAAATATTTGTGTACCCTATGAATGATCAATAGAGAGTGACTTCAGCAGAGGAAAATTTTAACAATCAAGTAGATAAGATTACTTGCTCTGTGGCTCACGCTCAGCCTCTTTCTCCAGCCACTCCTGTCATTGCCCAATGGGCTCATGAAAAAGGGGCCATGGAGGTAGGGATGGAGATTTTGCATGGGCACAACATGGACTGTCTTTCACCAAGGCTGACTTGGCTACAGCCACTGCTGAGTTCCCAATCTGCCAGCAGCAGATACCAACATTCAGCCTCCGATATGACATCATTCCCCAAGGTGATTAGCCTGCTATCTGGAGCCAGATTGACTACATTGGACCACTTCCACCTTAGAAGAGGCAGCAATTTGTTTAAATTGGAATAGACACATCCTTTGGATATGGGTTTGCATTTCCTGCATGCAATGCTTCTTCCAAAACTACCATCCATGGACTTATTGAATGTCTTATCTAACACCATGGCATTCCACACAGCATTGTTTCTGATCAAGGAATCCATTTCACAGTCAATGATGTATGGGAATGGGCACATGCCCGTGGTATTCACTGGTCTTACCATGTTCTTCATCATCTTGAAGCAGCTGGATTAATAAAACAGTGTAATGGCCTTTTGAAAACTCAATTACAGTGCCAACTAGGTACCTTGCATGGCTGGAGCAATGTCTCCAGGAGGCTGTATATACTCTAGTCACTGTCCATTCTGTGGTGCTGTTTCTCCCATAGCCAGGATTTACAGGTCCAGTAATCAAGGGGTGGAAACGGGAGTGGCACCATTTACTATTACCCCAGTGAACCAGTAGGAAAATTTTTGCTTCCTGTCCCTGCAACCTTAACCTCTGCTGGTCAACAGACCTTAGTTCCAGAAGGAGTGCTGCCACCAAGGAATAAAACAATGATTCCATTGAACTGGAAGTTAAGACTGCCACCTGGCCACTTTGGGCTCCTCATACCTCTGAATCAACAGGCAAAAAAGGGAATTACTGTACTGGCTGGGGTGATTGATCCTGACTAATAAGAGGAAATAGGACTGTATCTACATAATGAGGATAAAGAAGAGTTTGCCTGGAATACAGGAGATCCTCTAGGGCATCTCTCAGTACTGCCATGCTCAGTAATTAAATCCAATGGAAAATTGCAACCACCTAATCCAAGCAGGACTAACAATGGCCTAGAATCAACAGGACTGAAAGTTTGGGTCACCCTACCAAGCAAAGAACCACGGCCAGCTGAAGTGTTTACTGAGGGTAATGAAAACATGGAATGGGTAGTGGAAGAATGTAGCAATAAATATGAACTTCAACTATGTGACCAGTTACAGAAATTGAGTACTTTAATAGTCATGAATCTTTCTTCCTTGTTTTGTTATGAGTATGATTGTATATGTACATAAAATGAATTTCTTTGTTTTCTTCCCCAACCTTTTCCCTTATCATGTGACAAGTTGTATGAGTTTCATGTCATAATGTTTAAGGATGTCAAATTTAAGAGTGAATATTATCCAAGAACTTGTACCCTATTCTGTAGGGAATTAATATGTTTCCAGTTTTATGCTGGAGAGTTGAACATTGTTAGGTGGAAATATATATATTTTTACTCTCCTTTTACCCTCTTTGAAAGCTTACAAGTTAGTCTGGCACAGTTTTGTGGGTGTGGGTTGAACACAGGAGACCAAGAAAGATGTTTTATTACAGCAATAAAAGCAGCCAAAGCATCAACATTTTTGTCTCACATCCCAAGCTCCAGTTCCCACAGGTCATTATGAAGGGGGCCAAATAACCCCTGCACAGGCAGAGCAGAGGAATCCTGTGATTAGGGAATCTGAATCTGTTAGAATGAGCAGTAATTAGGCCTGATCTTTGTCCATTGTCTTTATGATACTGGTCAGAAGAGCATGCCTGATACTGACTTGGTGGGAAACACTATATCTTTGAAGGCTATTTGCTTTCTAAACATTCTTCAAGAAAGTCTGGAAGAAAGGGCACAATCAGTGGTTGTCTCATAAGTCATGTGGAAATGTAAGAAATACATAGGGAATTCCCTAAAAAACATATTTAAGAAAATCCCTGTTTGTTAACATTTAAGTCACTTCAAGTATGCTTTTTTGTTTGCTCTGTGAAAAAAGTGTTGCAATGATAATTATTTTGCAAATATCATCATATTGCTGATTCCTACACATTTTTCTTTTATTCTCCATCTTCCTTTTATTAAAACTTTATTTTTAAAGTTGTTTTAGACTATAAAAAAGTTAAATCAAATATATATGGGATTCCTATAAACCCCACACTTCCCTCTTTTACATTTTCCCCTTGTAGTATCATCTTATATGAGTGCAATACATTTGTTACAATTGATAAACAATTATTGAAGCATTACTACTAACCATGGTCTATGATTTACATTTTCAAAGCAATTTTATTGAGATACACTCACATACCATACAATCCATCTAAAGTATACATTCAAAGGTTTTTGGTACAATCACTGAGTTGTATATTCATCACAGCAATCAATATTCTGCCAGATAAAATTTAGAATCAGAATGACAGGTTGGATAAGAATATTATTAGGATATTGATTACAATTATTTTTAATGCAATGGCTCCCAATCCAAGTATATTTATACATATTTTCTTTATATTATAAAACAGGAATAAGCAAACTATAGTTCTTGGGTCACATCTGGTCCCCAGCATGCTTCTGTGTGGCTTTTGAGCTAAAAATGATTTTTGCATTTGAAAAGGATTATAAAAAAAAACAATAAAGAATATGTGAAAGAGAACATACATGACCTTCAAAGCCTAAATATTTATCATCTGATTCTTCACAGAAAATGTTTCTCAATCTCTGTTATAGAATAAAATTGCATTCTTATCTACGTATAGTTATTGCAATTTCCTAATAGGAGTATTTCTAGTTATGTCACATTTTTTTTGGTTACTCCTGAAAACTTAGTTTCTAATAACCTTACCTATCTTGTCCTTGCAATTATAAAGAAAAGATATTTAATTTAATAAGTTAATGTTTTGGTTGCCTACACTCAGTTAAGAGTTCTAATAATATTTTAGTTATTATAAATATAAAATCATACCATCTAAAAAGGCAATTCCTTTTCTCTTCAATGCTATTAATTATACCAATTAGATATTTTTTTATCTTATTTTATTGGTATCTTCTTGAACATGATGGACTGAACTGACTTGGACAGATTTCTCTGCCTTAACATACAGAATTTCTAGACAAAATAATACTACAGCATAAAAAGAAAAATAAAACCACAGTGTTACTATGAACCTGACTTTAAGGTATTATGACTGCTTTTCACAAGGTATCAGGCCCAGAGTATGAAAAAAGATCCTGAGTTTCACATAGGGAGAGGAAACAAGATCTTAACCTAAAAGGAGCTGGAAATTGGAATAACATCAATTCCAGAATCTTAAAATTCTATGCTACTTTATTAAAAACAAGGTTGTGGGGGGATAGAAGATCTTCCTACACAAGTTCTGAGAAACTGAGAAATGTTTATCTATGCACAAATCATCCTGTGTACCATAGTCTCATTAAGTGACATAAGGAACATCATATATCACAGTGATAAACAAAAGTGGGAGAGATTTAGCGGTGATTTTTTTCAGACTTTTTAGCCTAACACATAGGTATTGCAAATTGACCCATTGTGGGTCCCTGGCCCTTTTCTTGAGGGAGAAGAATATCCCCTCTGTACAGACAGGGGTGCCTGTACGTTGTTGCCAATTTATCAGGTGGCAGTTAAAAAGTGAAAGGATGGAAAAAATATTTCATGCATATAATAAGCAAAAGAGAGCTGATGTAGTTTTACTAATATCAGATAAATTAGACTGTAAGTCAAAAACTATTATATGAGACAAAGAAACACACCATTTAGTAACAAAGGGGTCAATTCTACTAGAAGAAATAAAAATTATAAATATTATTTACCTAGCAGCAGGGCCCCAAAATACATGAAACAAATATTGAGAGATATGAAGGAAGAAATAGACAGTTCTACATTGATAACAGGAGAATTCATTATACCACTTTCAATAATAGCCATAAGATCAAAAAGGAAATAGAAGGCTTCAATGGTACTATAAAACAAATACACATAGCAGACTTTTATAGAACACTTCACCCAAGAGCAGTAGAACAAATATTCTTCTCTAGTGCACACCAGTCATTCTCAATATAGACAATATGATGAATCACAAAATATCTCAATAAATTTAAAAATATAGAAATAATATAATGTGTATTATCTAGTCACAAAGGTATAAAGCTAGAAATCAATAACAGAGGGAGAACTGGAAAATTTGCAAATATTTGGAAATTAAACACTCTCTGTAACAACCAATGGTTCAAAAATGAATCAGAAGGAAAATTAGGAAAAACCTTGAGCTAAATAAACCAAAAACACTGTAACAAAACTTATGGGATGCAAAATTCTTCCATAAAAATGAAAGAGATTAGAGATCTAACCTCACAAGTGAAGGAGCCAGAAAAGGAAAAGTAAACAAAACACAAAGCAAGCAGAAACAAGGAAATAAAACAATTTGAATGGAGATAAAGTAAAGAATAAAAAATAGATTCGCTGAAGCCAAAAGATGGTTTTTTGAAAGGATCAATAAAAATAAACTTTTAGCTAGATTGAAATAGAAAAAAAGGAGAGGCTGTAAATAGCACATTAGAAGAAGTATGTACCATTTCAAGAATGCAAGGGAGATTCATATAAAAATCCATTCATTTAATACACAACATTTATAGAACAAGAAAAAAAAAGATAATCTCAATTGAAACAGAAAAGGCATTTAACACAATATAGCACTTCTTCTTGATAATAAAAGGCAGAAAACTAGGAATAGTAAGACTTCTTCAAAATGATTAAGGGAATATATGAAAAATTCATAGCTAGCATCATACCTAACAGTGAAAACTGAATTCGTTAACCCTAAGATCAAGAAAATAACATGGATGCCCACTGTCACCACTATTATTAAGCAATTTACTAGAAGTTCTAGCCTAAACAATGAGGCAAACAAAAGAAATAAAATGCACCCAAATTGGGAATGAAGAAGTAAAACTTTTCCTATTTGCAGATGACATGATCTTATTTGCAAAAAATCCTGAATAGCCAAAGCAAAGTTGATAGAGCTAATAAATGAATACTGTGAAGTGTCAGGATAAAAGATCAACTTGCAAAACTTAGTATGTTCCTATACATTAGTAAAGACCAACCTAAAGAAAAAAATTAAGGAAAAAACTCCATTTGCAAGAGCGTCTAAAAGATTCACATATCTAGAAATAACTTTAACCAAGGATATGGAAGATTCACACATAGAAAACTACAAAACATTGCTGAAAGAAATCAAAGACAATCTAAATAAGTGGAAAAACATTCCATACTCATGGAGTGGAAGATGAAATATTGTTAAGGAATCAATTCTACCCAGAGTGATTTATAGATTAACACAATCCCAATCAAAATTTCAAGAGCATTCTTTACAGGTATGGAAAAGTCAATCATAAAAAATATATGAAAAGATAAGGTCTCCTGAATATCCAAAATCATCTTAAAAAGTAAGAACAAACTTAGAATACTCACATTTCCCAGTTTAAAAACTTCTTATGAACTATAGTAATCAAAAGAGTGTGGTATTGGCACAAGGCCAGACTTAGAACCAATGGAACTAAATTGAGAGTTCAGAAATAAACCTTCAAATCTATGGCCAACTGTTATTTAACAAAAGTGCCAAGTCTAGTCAATGGGGAAAAATAGTTTCTTCAACAAATAGTGCTGGCAAAAAACATATTCATATGCAAAAGAATGAAGATCAACCCATACCTAATTATGAAAATTATCCCAAAATGGACCACAGACCTAAATAAAAGGGTAAAAACTAGAAGAAAGCATTCAGGACTTTTGGTTAGGAAATGTTTTCTTAGAATACATACCAAAAGAATGTGCAACAACAACAAAATAGATAAACAGGACTTCATCAAAATGAGAAACTTTTGTGCATCAAAGATTTTATCATGAAAGTAAAAAGGGACAATCTACAGAGTGGGAGAAAACATTTGAAAATCACATATCTGATAAGTGTTAATACACAGAATATATAAAGATACCCTACAACTCAACAAAAAGAAAAACAACCCAATTAAGAATGGGCAAAGACTAGAGTAGACATTTCTCTAAAGATATACAAATGGCCAGTAAGCAATGAAAATATGCTCAACATCATTAGTTAATAGGGAAATGCAAATCAATACAACAATGAGATAGCATTTCATACCCACTAGAATGACTATTATTTTTTAAAAAGGAAAATATGTGTTGGAGAGGATGTGAAGAAATTGGAGACTTCATATATTATTAGTGGAAATATAAAATGATTCAGCCACTGTAGAAAACACAGAAAGTTAAGTATAGACTTACCATATGACCTGGCAATGTCACTTCTGCTATACATCTAAAAAATTGGAAGCAGTGACTCAAACCGCTATTTGCACACTGGTGTTCATGGCAGTATTACTCACAGTTTACAAAAGATGGAAGCAACACTAGTGTCTATTAACAGATGAATGGATAAACAAAATGTGGTATATTCATGCAATAGGATATTATGCAGCCTTAAAAAGAAATGTAGTTCTGATACATGCTACAACATGGATGAAACTTGAAGACATCATGTCAAGTGAAATAAACCAGATATAACAGAACCAATATTTTGTGGTTTCATTTATATGAAATAATTACAATAAGAGAATTCATAGAGTCAGAAGCTAGATCACAGATCACCAGGGACCAAGACAGGGGGAAGAAATAGGGAATTGATGCTTAATTGGTATAAAGCTTCTGTTTAGGGTGATCAAAATATTTAGGTAATGGATGGTGATGATGGTAGCATAATATTTTGAATGTACTTAATATCATTGAATTAAATATTTGAATATGGTCAAAAGGGAAAAGTTTAGGTGGTATATATGTTACTAGAATAAAATTTTTAAACATGTAGTACTGTGTAACACAATGAACCCTAATATAAACTATAGATGATAGTTAATAGTATAAACATAATAATATCATTTGATCAATTGTAGCCACACTAATGCAAAATGTTAAAAATAAGGAAAGGTGTAATTTTAAATGCAGTTATATGGGAACTCTGTATTTTCTGCATGATTTTTCTGTAAATGTACAACTCCACCCACCAAAGAAAAATACTGGTAAAAAAAGCTTTATAAATTTTTAAATCCATATATAAACATTGTGTTCTCAATTTGGAAATATCAAAAACATTTTTCCTCTGAAATCAAGTATTTGCAAATGGAACGCAAATAAGCAGCCTAACAGAAAATACAATAAAATACCTCACTTTTCTACAGCCTAAAAAAATGAAAGAGAAAATCACATGAAGAGCTGACCTACACCATTAGATATATTATAAATATGGTTTCTTTGTGAAGATTACAGTGCTATCAGGGAGAAAAAAATAATAATGGAAACTGAGTTTCTAATAATAAAGGAAACTGAGTATGGAGCATATAGAGATCTCTCTTTTCTATCTTATCAATTTTCTTGTAAATCTGAAACTATTTCAGACAAAATACACTGAAAAGGAAGAAATTATATGTGCTAAAAATCTGTCCATTTGTCAAATTAGAAACCAAAATATGTTAAATTATTTCATAAGCTAACACAAAGAAGAGTGAATAGTGGAACATTATCAATCTTAATAAAATCAAAGAGCTATTGCTGTAACTATCATAACATCTCTTGCTTTACCTTTTTTTTTCTTTTTCACATTAACTTTCTAATTAGTCTGTCATATATTGAACACTCTCTTTGAAAACCTAATCCTTGTGGGTGCAAAGCACAATATGGGGTGCCTTGAAAATTATATTGAGTCTGCAGTGATACATACATTATTTAAATTCTGCCTCTTCTACTTAACAACTGTGTGATATCAGAATTATTTAGTTTTCCATGCCCTACTTTTATCATTGGTAAATGGGAAAAACATGTAACAATGTAGTCATGCTTGTATTTTGTTGGTATCTGATACATAATTTTGGTTATTAAAAATAACATTTCCATTTTTTGGTGATATGGTAAAATCATAAATAAGATAAAAATATGTTAAATGTTACAGCCCAACTCCTGAAGGGCAAAAGTTGGTGAGGCGGTGAGACAAAAGAGCATAAATGACATTTCCTCAGTCTTAAGCTTTATTGAGGCTTACATACAGGAGAGAATCTTTGATGGGAGCTGGTCAAAGATGTCTCTCCTGTTCCTACAATCCAATAAAGGTTATGTCTGATTCTCTGCCCAGTGCATTATTTAGTCTCATGGCCAGACCAACTCATGCCCTTCAGGAGTTGGGTTATAACAATTGGTGAGCCATGAGCCAGGAGACAAGAGTTTCTACTAGGGTCACTTGAAGCGTGCACATGGGGTCTGCTGATGTTTTCACTATGCTTGTAGGAAGGAGGTTTATGCTTCAATTTTTAATCTATTTGTGGAGCTCTAACTTCATTCTTTGACCAGCTGCCATCAAAGAAGTCTCTCCTGTTTGTAAGTCCCAATAAAGCTTATGTCTGATTCTGCCCAATGTGTTCTTTGTTCTCAAAACCAGACCAACTCATGCCTTTCAGGAATTGGGTTATAACAGTAAATGTTTTCATGTGCATAATAATGCAATGTATTATTATGTATTATAATGTACTAGTGAAACTCAAAAGTAGATTATAATATATAACTAATGAAATACTTAAAAAGTGAATAATAGAGCATTAATAATACTATTTTACATATAATATTAAATTAAAATTATGCTTTATGAAACAAGAACAGTCAGACTAGTTGGATGCTTTATTTAACACATGCTCCCTGACTTTTTATTGCTTAGTTAATACCTGAAAGAGTCCACCAATTTACTAGGTAACCTAGTTTGTCATTGAATCATCTGGATGTTTAATTGAAATTATCAATTATTTTACTATTACATTATTAGATATACATGCTAATGTCCTTGGTCTGTAATAGTATTTTTATATCATTATAAAACTTTTAAAATTCAAAATACTAAGTCAGTCTGTTACATATTTTCTGAAATACAAAGGGAAATATAGACTTTTTCAACAAATTAAATATTCATATAGTCATAATATTGAGATATTTTGTAAACAACAAAAAATGAACTGGTAGAGCAGTAGGTAAAACTATAAATCCTTTTCTAATCCCCTTCTGAAATTCTCTGATCATAAATTATAAAAATCTAATGGTCATTTGAGTTATAGAAAATATAATAAAATTATAAAGGAAAATAAGGTTAAGTAGTAATAAATATAGATATGCATATATTGTGTAAATGTGATTAATACATGCATATGTGCTTTCTTTTTGAAAACCCTGCCTACTATAATTTATCATATTATTGTTTACAAATTGTGAAATCTCATCATTAGTATAAAATGTTTCGGTAAATCCATGTGTAAATGAAGGCTGCTTGAATGTTGTGTCACCTGTCATTGTAACAAATGTTGTTATATGTTCTCAAGGGGGTCTTTGATTTTATCTTTCAGGTTTGATAACAACTGGGTAGCTATTGACCCCTCTTGGACTATTAAACAATGAAAGCCAAACCATAAATCATTACAATCAACATTTCTGTTTTTCACTAAAGATTTATGAGAAGGAAACCAGACTGCAAGTACACTACCCACAAATGGAGATGCAAAAACAACAACAACAAAATCAAAGAAAACACATGTATATATAATGCCATAATAAATATATATCTGATATCTATGCATATATATGTATACATACATATATATAATATATTTAATATATATAATCCTGATATATTAAACAATCTATGTTTATTTTGTGCATGATGGACAGACAGAACATGTATATTTTTATAGCTATTAATTTAGAATTTTAATACTGAAAAATTAATAAAATAGTTAAGTTTCAACTTAATGAAGAGAATATATACCAGAAAGATGCTAGAAGGCAGATATGAACAATATTAATATCAGAAAATAATAAATATAATGTTGTGAAAATATTTAAATGTCACTAAAATTTATTTATATGGCTAAAAAGTGTAATTCATGAAAAACTAAATCAATGAATTTTCATGAACCAAGAAATTAGTCCCACATTTAAAAAAAAAACTTTTTAGGATACTTAGATTACATAAATTTTACACAAAAAATAGAGATTCCCATATGTCCCACTCCCCACACCTCCCACACCCTCCCACATAAAAATCCTTCATTAGTGTGACACATCCATTGCAGCTGAGAAACGCATCCTGGGCCTTTGCCGTTCAGCATAGACCGTAGTTCACATTGTAGTCTACACTCTCTTCCACACAGTTCTGCATGTTATGTGATGATACAAAATGGCCTATATCTGTCATTGCAATGTCACTCAGGACAATTCCCAAGTCCCAAAAAAGCCCCCCGATACAACTGTGTTTCCCTCTCCCTGCCTCCAGAGCCTCCAGTGGCCACTGGAACCACATCAATGTTGTAATTTCTTCCATTTCTAGAATTATAATATGTCTTTAGTGGAATACCAGTAAGTCCACTCTAGTTGATATCTCTTCCCCCAATCCCAAGGATTCTGGGATGGTGATATCCATTCCACCTCCAATTGAAAGGTAGCCTTATATTTTTTGAATAACATATTGTGATGGTTGGAAAACAGAAAATAACATTCTTAGTTAATCCATTTCTGTGGGTGTAAACCTATTGTAGTTGGAAACATTTGATTAGGTAGCTTCAGTTAAGGGTATTTTGATTAGATTACTTCAGTAAGGCATGGCCCATAGTGGGTCTTTATCCTCTTACTGGAGTTCTTCATGACTGAGATGAATAAATAGAAACACGGCAGTTCGGAGAGAAAGCCACAAAAGCTGAGAGAGAAAGCCACAGAAAAGCAGCCAGAAGCTGAAAGCAACAGAATCCGAAGGAGAAGGCAGAGAATGGAGACCCTGCCATGTGCCTTCACCTGTGAAAGAGGATTCTGGGATCACTGTGTGACCTGATTATGCCTTGATTTGGACACATTTTTCAGCCTGAGAAATGTAAGCTTGCAGTCCAATAAACCCCTAGTGTGAAAGCCAATTTATTTCTGGTATGTTGATTTTGGCAAATTTTAGCAAACAAAAACACTTATCTAACATTTATTAAGTATTAGTATCATAATTTATTAACATAGTTTACCTCCTCTAGTGCTCAGAACAACTGTACTTTATGAGTGACATTAATATTGTTTTATAGATGGAAATAAACACACAGAAATGTTAACTTTCTTGGGGTTACAGAGTTACAAAGTGAAGTAATGAGACTACTGAGTCTTTCAAATTAACCACTGCATTAATATGCCTGCATAAAAAATAAAATGAGAAATCATTCAGAAACTGATAGATCAAAATTAAAACTCATAAGTCTTGAGGAAATTGTATACAAATGTTTAAAAATTTTATTTAACATATTGAGAATATAACAACTTCTACCCAATAAAAAATATCTATATATTTGTTTTTCATTGAATGATGACAAAAATCAAATGGTCATATGTTAGGCCATAATTAAAGTTCCAATGTGCAGAAATCATTCAGGCCATGGCCTAATTGTAGAGAAACTGTGTTTTGGAAAGAAAGGGATGGTTCACAATAGAGCTACAAGATCCTGATATGTCCCAGCAAGAATTATCAGAACATATTTGGAAGTAGATTTTGAAAGGGCTAGACTAGTAGAGGGTGTCAGAATAGAAGATTGTATATGAGAGGGTTTATTTGATGTGAGGTCCTATCTTAGAACTCATGATTAACAATCTGATAGGGTCACATTAGTCCTAATTTGCTACTGAATATTTTTGAGAAACTTGGTTAAAAATGGAAACAAAATGAAGATTCTGGAATTTCCTTGGCATTAAAGAAGACAAAGTTTAAAAAGCCCATGGAGTTGAACATGTTAAGATGTCTGTTCCGATGTTTACAAGAAGAGCAGAATTGAAAATGCCTTTACTACATTGATAAGGAAAGTGTTGTGGGAAACCTTAGTATTGTTAAAGGCTTTTTAATGGTTGTGTCTCTAGTTCATGATTGATTGTAGAGTTTGATGCTATGAAACTTGGCTCCCAAGAACAGGATGAGGATATGATCTGTAGAGGCCTGGTACTCTCATTTTAAACAGATATCTGAGTCAATGACTAAGAGATCACAGTCTCTTGAGGTGAGATAAATGATTGACCATTAAGTATATCACTTTAAACTTTTATTACCAAAATATGAAGAGTGAGTAAGCAGAAGGCTGATGTTAATTCCTGCATTAGAAAATAATCTGTTCCTTTTCCAGACAAGAGCAAGCTCTCACTGAGATTAAACAAAAAGGCACCAAGTTCCCTGGAAAAAAATATCTCTATAGCCTTTATATGCAATGAATATTAGAAATGGATTTTAACTGTTTAATTAATCAATGACAACAATAGTGGCAAGTGACAAGTAAGCACCAGGATGGGTGTTAAACCTGTGTGATCATTCAATGATAAATTGCTTAGTAAGCATGCCAACCAAGTGGTGCAGCCTCACATTTTTCCAAACCCCAAATCAGCTAATAATTGGACCCTCTTCTAGAGTCTTCAGGATGGAATGAAGCCCTGCTGATACATTAATTTTAGTCTAGGGAGACCAATATCAAACTTCTGACCTAGATCTGATAATAAGCTTATGTCATCAAAGCCAATAAATATGGTAATTTTTATAGAAGCAGTAGAAGGCCAATACAGTTTTAAGGCAAAGAGGAGTCTACATGTTCTGAAAAAGCATTTGACAAAACCCAACATACATTTATGTTCAAAATTCTCAGCAAACAAGGAATAGAGGGGAAATATCTAAATTTGATAAAGAGCATCTATCAAAAACCTACAGCTACCATAATGTTTAATTATGGATAATTGAATATTTTCCACCTAACATAAGGAAAGAAACCATACACTCTTCATCACTTCTATTCAACAAAGTAGTGGATGTTCTATTTATTATTGAATTTTAATATGAATTTTTCCTGATTTTTGTAACATTCTTCTTTAATGTATTAATTTTTACATATGTATTTTCCCAAAAATGTGTTTTTGTTATCTTTAATAAAAGTAATTTTGCAACTTTCTAGACAGAAGGATTTCTGGACAGAAATTTATACACTTATCTAGACAGAGGATTTTTGCCAGGATGATTTTGCAACTTCATATAGATAAATCAACAACAGAAGAAAAGAGGCCAGTAATGTCTATCAAAATTAATACTTATGACCATTCTTTTGGATTACCCTACCAAGCAGAGGTTAAAAAGAGGAATAATATGATTACTGACCTGGGAATTGTTGATCCCCAATCCTGGAAATAATTTCTTTCAAAATTTGTCATGAATATCTTCATGAAGGTATGTGGGTGACTAAAAGTCGAACTTCATCAATTACCATTGTGTCAATTGTTTGCCAGTCTGGTGGACGTTCAATGGTTAGTACTATGGGTTGGTTTGGATTGTAGAGTTAATAATCCTAAAGCACTACTTATTCCCTATGGAGCAGATACATTCAAAAATTTTTCAAGGCAAAACTAAATAATAGGAAGTACGACTATACAAATAGTCAAATAAAACCTTGCTATCAACTGAGAAATATTTCCACCTTCCAGGGGCCACCCATATTCCTTGACTCATGGACTCATGGCCCCATCCTTCCAATTTCAAAGTAAAATATGGCCCGGCTAGATAGCTCAGTGGATAAAGAGCTCGCCGGTGTACCACATGGGAGGCCCCGGGCCCGGGTTCGGTTCCCGGGGACCTCTCCGAGCGGGCAGACGGCCTTGAGAAAGGCAAGCCGCCGTGGGCGGGGCAGAGCCGCCGTGGGCAAGGTAAAAAGCCACCACGGGCAGGGCTGAGCCCCCACGGGCATGG
>PVKH010021555.1:0-14312 GCA_004027955.1 Chaetophractus vellerosus | reverse complement strand
CACAGGAGCAGGGATGGTTCCCGGTGGAGGATGAACCAGTGAGCCAGGACACTCTGTGGCTTGAATCTGTGAATCCTGTCATCTGGAGAGTCAAGCCATAGGGGCATTGTGGGCCCCAGCGTGGTGGGGAGGGGTGGGGTGGATTGAATTAGGGGCTTGGTGGCCTGTGGATATGTTTTCCATTGCCTTGCAGTGGTGGACACGGGACAGGGTGAAAGTCATCAAAATTTATAAAAGTATACAAACTAAAATGTGGACCTTGATGTGGACCAATGACAATGTTGGGGAACTACATTTCACAATCTGTTTGTCAGTTATGTTGGTGCTGTCATCCACATACAAAAAGGTTTTGGTAAGGAGGGGAAGGGAGGAGGAGGTTGAATATATGAGATTGTGTTGTAGTCTGTGTGTGACACTGCTGTGACTTAAAATTTCTTTGAAAATTACATGTAAATAGGTGGGATACTTGAGAGTGAGAAGAGGAAGGTGCCACAAAACAGGCTGGACACCAGATATTGCACCAACATGGCAAAATTGGGAAAAAAAATTTGTATACATGTAGATCTTATTGTTTTTTCACAAATTTTGAGTAGTCCAGTCTGCTGGAAAAGTCTAGTTTTCTTTTTTCTAATTTATTTATTTTTATTTATTTTTATTTTTTTAATATTTTTTCCTTTTTAATTAAATATTTTTTTGTTTTTTATTTTTTTAGTTCTGCTATGTTTAGACTCTTGCATTTAAATGATGCTGTTAGGGGTGGTTCACAGTGGGGGATGAACCGGTGAGCCAGGACACTCTGTGACATGAATTTGTGATTCCTGTCATCTGGGGAGTTGAGCTGGGAGGTTTTGTGGGCCCAGGGATGGTGGGGAGGGATGTGGTGGATCGAATATAGGGCATTTGGTGGCCTGTGGAAATGTTTACCATTGCCTTGTGGTGGTGGATACGGGACAGGGTCACAAGCATCCAAATTTATAAAAGTGTATGATCTAAAATGTGGAACTTGATGTGGACCAATGACAATGTTGGGGAAATATGTTTCACTATCTGTTTGTCAGTTATGTTGGTGCTGCCATCCACATAGAAAAAGGTTTTGGTATGGGGGGGAATAGAGGAAATGGTTGAGTATGTGAGATTGTCTTGTATACTGTTGTATGACTCTGCTGTGACCCAAAACTTCTTGGAAAATTAAATGATAAAAGGAGGGCTGCTTGAGTGTGAGAAGAGGAAGGTGCCATGAAACAGGCTGGACACCAGATATTGCACCGACAAGGCACAGTTGGGGAAAAAAAATTATACATATATATATATATTTTTTACATTATTTGAATAGCCCAATCCTTTAATAAAATCTTGGTTTCCTTTTTCTGTTTTTTTTAATTTTCTAAAATTATTTTTTATTTTTAAGTTCTCCTATATTTTAACTCTTACATTTAAATACCATTATTATTTCATTTTCCTATTCATTGCAATTGGCTATTCTGATGGCTTCACCTGTAAGAGGCTATGGATCACAGAAGGGTCACAAGGGCCTGGGAGAGGATCATTGGAGAGGGGGTGTCAAGGCTGGGAGTGCATGAGTGGAAGTCCACCTGAACATACATAAAAGGCATACATAATTGTTCAAATGCTCAAGGGACTTGGTCATGGGGTGAAGTATTACTCAGTAAATGGGAGAACACTGAATTCCCATCTTGGAGAGCTCTGCCATATTTTCCAGAAGAGTAGCAACATTCCCCTGAGTGCAGGGGCACTATCTGGCAAAGGAGGATGATCCATTGATGGGTACTTGTTATTGATGACTAGCCTTATAAGTTATTGCTGTTGAAATTGAAATAGCCTAGTGTTAAGGGGTGCCTAAGAGTTGCCTCTGGAGAACCTCCTTGTTGCTCAAATGTGGCCTCTCTCTAAGCCAAACTCAGAATATAAATGCATTACCTTCCTCCCAGCATGGGACATGACTCCCGGGGATGAGCCTCCCTGGCAATGAGGGATTACTAACAAATGCCAACAGGCAGTACGACTGGAAAAAGACTTGGAATAAAAGGGGGAAATGGTAAAGACAAATGAGTTCATAGGGCTAAGAGACTTCAAAGTGAGTCGGGAGGGCAACCCAGAGGTAACACTTATGCAAATCCCAGTAGGACCTCCTAGGCTTCCAATATGGATATCACTCCAGATAGAAGGCCTCCTGAGGGCTTTGGAGATATCCAGCTCCTATATCATGGCAGATATTCCCAGAGTTTGGTGCCTTACGAGTGGGCCCTAATTTGGAATCCTTGCTCCTGAGAGTGAGAGTCTGACTAAAATATGTCTTCACTGCACATGGTCCATCTGTCTCTTCTATTCAAACCTATATTTGATGCCAGAGTTTTAGGTGTACTTCCATAGACCAGAGACTACGGGCTGTCCATGTGCCAATTGGGTCCAGAGACTTGTGGACCTTCAACTCCTATGCTACAACTCAATGGACTCACCCAGGACTCCTAGTTGGAGTTGATGATGGACGACGACTATGCTGGGGAATGGAGAGATCCTGCAGCTGCAAGCAGAATAATCTCTTCCATCATATCCATGGGATATAAACCCCCTCTCAGTTGGTGGTGGAGCAGACATCACCATCCCAGACTCCTCGGGATTGGGGGAAGAACTATGGACTAGAATTGACTTGTTGGTGTCCTGGTATAGTCTTGTGATATATGCAATGGAAGAAATTGCAAAATTATGTTGAGGCAGTGTCACTGGATACTTTGCGAGTGGGGAGAGAGAAGGGCAATTGTAATCCGGGGTTTTCTGGGACTTGTGAATTGTCATGAGGGATGTTGCAATGAAAGATGTAGGCCATTTTGTATCATCATGTATCATGCGGAACTGTATGGGAGAGAGGTCATCTACAGTCTGATCTGTGATCTATGCTTGATGGCAAAGCCCCAAAATGTGTATATCTATCACAGGTGTTATGCCACACCGAAGAGGGATGTGTGTGTGGGGTGTTGTGGGAGGTGGGGGGGTGGCATATGGGTACTCCTGGAATTTCTGTGTAGCATTTATGTAATCAATGTATCCTAAAAAAATATATAGATATATAAAAAATTAAAAATTAAAAAAAGAGACATTCAATGAATCCACTGCATTGGAGATAACCAGTCTCATAAATTTAGTGGATTTAGGTGAAGACAGTTTAAAACACATCAGAGGGAGATGGATGTGCTCAAGTGATTGGGCTCCCATCTATCATACAGGAGGTTTGGAGTTTGATTCCCAGGACCTCCTTGTGAAGGCAAGCTGGCATCCAGGGTGGGCTGTCCAAAGCAGAGAAGTGTTCCATGCAGAGTGCTGGACCATGCAAAGTGTATCCCACACAAGATTGTTGTCCCATGCAGGAGTGTTAACACAGCAAGATGATGCAAAAAAAAAAAAAGAGAGAGAGAGAGAGAGACCCAGAGGACAGATAATGAGAGACCCAGCAGACCAGGAAGCTGAGGTGACACAGGAGATTGAGTGACTCTCTCCCACTCCAGAGGGTCCCAGGATCAGTTCCCAGTGCCACATAAAGAGAAGACAAGCAGATACAGGAGAACACACAGCAAATGGACAAAGAGAGGAGACAATGAGAGGGGGGAAATAAATAAATAAATGGATAAATCTTTAAAGGAAAAAAAGTCAGATCAGAATGTATTGAGAAAAAAATGGGAAAAAATTAAAATCTAAGTACCTACCGTAAACTATTATATGACTTTATTGCCTTCTCATTAAGAAATGAAATTTATATTCAAGTAAAACTTAAGTGTTTCACTTTTAGTTTCCTATTAGTGAATTTTTTCCCATCTGGTTATGGTTGCAAATGTCAATAGTAAAATACTGTGAGAAATATAACCCTATGCTAATATATAAGACAATCATTTTTTAAAATTAAAAATCCATTTCTACCACCAGTTTTTTAGCATTTCAAGAGGCTGCTGATTATATTGGTATGTAGGAATTGTTCATCTATACCCTATTTCCTTCTAGCCTGACAACATTTTCATTTCAACATTTTTCAATAGCCTTTCGGACCTTTTCTCCCCTAAAGACATTTACTTTGTCATTAAATGTCTTATTGTGTAGTGTTTTTTTTTTCTCAGCTTCTTAGCTCATCTATTACCTTTCACTGGAGAAGACTACATCAGCCAGCCCAGCCTTGTCTTTTAACCCAACATTGTACTAAATAAGGTTGGTGAAGATTCACTGCCACTGTCAATGGTAAGAGGCAGGCAATTGTAAAGGTATAAAGGAAATTCCTGTAATTCTACATGGTTGGAAAGCACCACTCAAATTTGAACATCTGGCTTCCCTGTAAAGAGTGTATTATACTTGAAGCAAAGCAGTCACTCCCTAATAGCCATAGTTGAAACTGGTTGCCAAAGAAATTTCTAGCCTTTCCCTTTCCCCTAATTCCTTCAGGGAAGAATCCTTAACTACACATAGGTTCCACATTAATTCTTTTTGAGGAAGGGGACTAGGACAAGAAATATTTCATTTTGTTAAGTAGGACAGAAATATGAATCTGGTTTTGTTTGAGAATTGCTTGTCCATATAATTCTTTAACAGTTCAAGTTTAGTTTCACAAAAGATTTTTTCCTGAAATGCCTTTTTGGGTAATATTTCAAATGAGAGACATTTTGTAACCCTGTAAAATGCATAGGGAATATAACATTCCAGTGAACACAAAGAAGGCAAATTCTTTGATCAAATAGAGTATTATAAAATGAAAAAAACATAGAGTTTCTGTGCAAAGACTATTTACACATATTAATATAGTAATTTTCCATATTCCAATTACATACACTAAGGAAGTAGATCTCAAATGCATTTATACAGTGAATTCACCTGGGAGGTTTAAAAAATTCTAATGCCAGCATCCCATTCAGAGATAGGAACTTAATCATTCTGTGTTTGGCATGAGTACTCAGGATTTGAAAAACCCTCAGGCAATTTCAATAGACATCAAAATTTGATAACCACTTGTCTTAGGATCTGAGACCCCAAACACAGCCTGAGGACTCATAGTGTATAGTTAGTGGATCAGGAGCTTGAGCATGTTGAAGAGATTGGAAGAAAATCAGAATCAAAGCCCTCACCCTCACTCCAGATCTACAAACTAAGGATCTGCATTTTCACAAGATCCCAGGGCATACATTAAAGAATGAGCAACACTGGTTCAGGATTCATTCCAATGTCCCATTTCACCATGCTTAAAACCTGTGCAGAACAATGAAGATTCTGCCACTGCCTCCTTCAGTTCATAGCCAAAAAAGACATTTTTAAGAAAGTCTATCTCAGGACTACTTTGCCTATACTGTAATAATTCAGTTACCTGGATCTTGGTACTAAGTCACCCACTTTCCAAACATTTTTCCTTTCTTTTAGTATAGGCTGAAAATAAAGTATTCTTCATTTAAAATACTGAATAACACAGCCCCACTTAGAATGACAAATAGGAGTCTGTCCAGTTTTTCTACAATTTCAGCCACATTTAACAGACATAATAGTTTTGAAATATTTTAATTTTTCTTGTGTATTTCCCAAAGTTTACACTATATACATTCATTTTTAATTTTATCATTGCCAATTAATATTCAATAGATTAACTTATTTGTGGCACTCTAATTTGCCAATTCCTATTCTTACAAAAGTAATTATATCATAAATTTAGTTAAATTAATTCATTTTTGCATTGTAAAGATTATTTATTGCTAAGTATTGTTATTTACAGATTTCTTATTTATATATTTTTTCTTGTGATATTTTGTCATTATCTTCATTTTCTTTGAATCACACATTTATTATAAAAATTTTCCAAAACAATCTTAAAGTTACTGCTATGACCTATTACACAGAGTTAAATTTATCTCACAATCTACTGTGTCCAGTTTTTTACCTACAGTTGTCTGCTGTGAAACTAGGTGCACCCAAACCTTCTCCACATGCCCTGTAGCAAGGAAGAAGAGAAAGTTTAATCTTCATCTATGTTTTGCCCCTATCCAACTAAAATCAACAACAAGAGAACTGGGAAATCACAAATATGTGGACATAAAACAATACACTTTTTAAATTAATTAATTGCTTTTAATTTTTTAAAAGCATTATTTTATTTATTTATTTATTTATTATTATTTTTGGATACATTGATTTACATAAATGTTACACAGAAATTTTAGGAGTACCCATATGCCCCACCTCCCATGCCTCCCACAACCTCCCACATATACATCCTCCATCAGTGTGGCACATCACCTGTAATAGATATACACATTTTGGGGCTTTGCCTCCAAGCATGGACCACTGTTCAGACTGTAGACCACCCTCTCTCCCACACAGTTCTGCATGATACATGATGATATAAAATGGCCTATATCCTCCATTACAACATCACCCAAGACAATTCCCTGTATTATAACTGTCCTTCTTTAGAAAGCTTTAGATTACATAAATGTTACATAAAAAATATAAGGGATTCCCATACATGCCACTTCCTACCCCTCCCACACTTTCCCACCTTAACAACATCCTTCATTAGTGTGGTACATTTGTTACAATTTATTAACACATATAGAGGAATTGCTACTAAGCATGAACTACAGCTTACATTATAGTTTACACATTGTCCCACACAATTTTGTAAGCTATGACAAAATATCCAATGGCATGTATCCATTGCTTCAATATCATTCAGGACAAATCCAATGTCCCAAAAATGCCTCTCCCATCATTCAGAACCTTCTGGTAGCCACTGCCTTTACATCAATGATAAGATTTCTTCCATTGCTAGAATAATAAGTCTATAGTGCAATAATAACAATTCTAGTTTAGTCCATTTTCATTCCCCAATCTTTAATGATTTTGGGATGGTGTTGCCCACTCTGCTTCTAATTGACTGGAGGCTTAGATCCAATGGGACAGATGGATGGAGCTATCTTGCTTGGAGTTGCAGACAATCTCAGTTCCTTGGGATGGACATTGTCCATCATCATTTCCTTCTTAGTTGACCTGGCTGAGTAAAATGAATTGTAGAGAAGGTATTGCAACTCTGCTGAACTTCAGGGCTCAACTGGCACATGGATGGGCCAAACATTTAAATCTGTGGAACATGTATTTATTAAGTATAGTGCTAATTATGGGTTCAAATAAAAGAGACAGGAAAGCCATGTGTAGAGAACATACAAATGAGTCTAACTCTGTTAAACTGGGGAATATAAATTCCAAAGTAAGGCCCATTGCCAGGGTGCCAAATTCTTGAGCTGCCTGCCCTGCTTATAGTTTCTGGATATCTCTAGTACCCTCAGGAGCTCAGCTATTTGAGGCATGTTTATTGTGATAGTCAAAAAGACCCTGCTGAGACTTGCATAAGCAAGTCTGGAATGACCTCCATACTCACTTTGAAATCTCTTAGTCATAAAAACTCATTTGTATTTACCATTTTCCCTTTCTGGTCAAGGGCTTTTTACAGATGCATTGATAGTTGATGCTTGCTTGTCAAAGAAGAATACACAGGAAAACAGGAAATATCTTGAGGTGAATGAAAATGAACACATAAAAAATAAACTAATGGATTGGAACAAAGACATTGCTCAGAAGGAAATATATAGCTCTAACTGCTTATATTTTTTATAATAAAGATCTCCAAACAGTAACCTAACATCACACCTAGAGGAAATAGAAAAATGAGCAAAGTAAACCCAAAGGGAGTAGAAATAAGGAGACAATAAAGATTAGAGGGGTGCTGGCTGTATAGCCCAGTGGATAAGGGTGCTGGTATGCCACATGGGAGGCCCTGGGTATGGTTCCTGGGGGCCTCCCCTAGCAGGCAGACTGCCTTGAGAAGGGCAAGCAGCCATGGGCAGGGCAGAGCCACCATGAGCAGGGCAAAACTGCCACGGGCAGGGCAGGTCACCCACAAATGGAGCGCAGCCAGCCACCCATGAACTGAAGGATAGCTGGCCATGAAATGGAAGCAGAAGCTGCCCACAGGTGGGGCAAAGCCACCTGTGTGGTGACCAGTCTTGGCACATCACCAAATTGGGGGGTAGACAAGGCAGACATAGAGGAACACAAGAATGAACACACAGCAAGAGCAAGCAGAAAGGGGGGGTATGTAATAAATAAAAAATAAAAATATCTTAAAAAATAAATAAAGATTAGAGGGGAGGTAACTGAAATTGAGAATAGAAAAATAATGCAAAGAATCAATGAAAGCAAAATTCAGTTCTTTGAAAATACCAAAAAAAAGGCATATATTAGGCTCAGGAAAAAAAGAGGATGGCAAATAACAAAAATCAAAAAGGGGATTATTTCTACTGACCTTACAGAAATATAAAGGATGATAAGAATATTAAGAACAACTCTATGCTAACAAAATAGATAATTTTAAAAAGAGGACAAATTCCTACAAGCATACTAATTGCCTCAACTGATTCAAGAAGAAACAGAAAATTTCAAAAGACCAAAAAGAAGTAAAGATTGAATCAGTAGTCAAAATCCTCCTGACAAAGTAAAGCTTAGGACCATATGGTTTCAAGGCTGGCTTAAATAGACATTTCCACAAAGAAGAACTACCATATGACCTGGGGTTTTACTTCTAGGTACATTCTAAAAAGAATGGAAGAACAGGAACTTGAACAGAGAGCTGTACAGCAGTGCACATAGCAGCAATATTCACAACAGCCAAAAGATGAAAGCAAACCAAGTATTTTAGTTTACTAGGGTGCAAAATGCAGATGCCATGAAATGGGTCAGTTTTAACAATGGGAATTTACCAACTTACAAGCTTACAGTTTTGACACTGAGAAAAATTTCCAAATCAAGGCATCATCAGGTGATGCCTTCATCCTGAAGACCAGCTTCTTGCAATCCTGAACTCCTATGCCACATAGCAAGGCACACGGTGGCATCTACTGGTCTTTCCCTTTCCTTATGGGTTTTGTTCCTTTCAGATTCTTGTTTCTATGACATTCTTCTTCTCCATATTCATCCCATTTATAAGGCCCAAAGAAGTTGAAAGTGAAAGAATGGAAAACAATACTGCAATGCTGCAAGCAAATAGTAAACAAATGAGAGCCAGGCTGTCTAGTTATATAAGACAAAATTAAATCAAACATTGTTACAAAAGTCAAAGAAGTATATTATGTATCTAAAAAATGGTCAATATATTGGGGCCAGCTGTAGCCCAGTGGATAGGGCACTGGTACACCACATGGGAGGCCCTGGGTTTGGTTCCTGGGGACCTCTCTGAGAGGGCAGACTGCCTGAGAAGGCAAAAGCTGCTGTGGGCAGGGCAGAGCTGCTGTGGGCAGGGCAAAAAGCCACCACAGGCAGGGCAAAGCCACCACAGGTAAGGCGAAGCCACCTGCAAATGGAACAAAGTGGCCTGCAAAGGGAGTAAAAGCCACCCAGGAACAGAAGCAGACCTGCCCACAAGCGGGGCAAGCTGCCTGCACAGTGAGCTGACTCGGTGTGTCACCACAGCAGGGGGAGACAAAGCAGACATAGAACACAAAAAATGAGCACATAGCAAGAGCAAGCAGAAAGGGGAGGGATATGTAACAAACAAACAACAACAAAAAATAGTCAATATATCAAGAGCATATACTAATTATAAATATATATGCAAGGAACCACAGAGCATGAAAGTTTTATGAACATTAAATATGAAAGATTTGAAGGGAGAAATAAACAGTTCTACCATAATAGTTAGAAAGTTCAGTTTCTCACTTTCACAAATGCATAGAAGAACTAGACAGATGACCAATAAGGAAATAGAGGACTTGAAAATATTATAATCCAAATACACATTCTTCTCAATTGCACATGGAACATTTCCAGGAAAGGACATATTATTCCCCACAACATATACAGAAATCTTCTTTGGCCAAAGTGAAATAATGGAAGGGAAAATGGAAAGTTCACAAATATGTGGAAATTGAACAGCATACTCTTCAACAACCAAGTTGTCAGAGATGAAGCCAGAGGGGAAATTAGAAAACACTTTGAGATAAACAGAAATGAGTACACAACATATCAGAACTTATTGGATGCACTGAAAAAATTGCTAATAGAGAAGTCTATAGTTATAAACACCTATATTAAAAAGGAATAATTATCTCAAATCAAGAACAAAATTTACATTTTAAGGAAATACAAAATAAGAACTAATCGCAAAGCTGGTAGAAGGAAGGAAATAAAAATTAGAGCAGAGATGAATTAAAGAATGTAAAAACAACAAAATCAATCAAAATAAAAGTGAGTTCGGTGGAAAGATCAACATAATTGAAAACCCAATAGATAGATTGATTAAATTAAAATTAGTAATGAAAGTGAAGACATTAATACCAACCTTACAGAAAAAGGATGGATTATAAGAGAATACTATGAACAATTGCACACCAACAGATTAGAGATTGTAAACAACATTCCTTCTTTATAATATTTACTCTTAAAAATATATACTCTTCTGGAAAAAAATAATGTATATTTTTAAGGAAGTATTTTATATGATTAAGTATTACATTTTTTATTTACTCATTTTTTATTTTACCCTTTGTCTTTGTAGTCTGGCTATTATGCAACATTCTTGAGAGAAGTCATGATCACTTTAAACCAGGGCTGTGCCTGTAAGGGAATTATATTGGCAAATAAAACAATCAAACATCTGCTCTGTGTTGTTTATGTTTAATTTAGAAGAGATAATTCAAAGTAAAATTGACAAGGTTAATTTGTGCACGCAACAAGAATCAAAAATACATATTTATGCATCAAAGAACATTATGAAGAAAGTGAAAATACAATCTACAGAATGGAAAAAAAACTGCAAAACCTATATGTAAGGGTTTCATATCCAGAATATATGAAGGATGGCTACAACTAACCAACAACAACAACAAATTTATTTTTTTAAAAGATTTATTTATTTTATTACATATCTCCCTTCCCCCCTGCTGTGGTGACGCGCTGAGACCGGTCACTGCGCAGGCATGGGTTTTCCCCGCTTGTAGGCAGCTTCTGCTTCCATTCATGGCTGGCTCTGCTTCAGTTCATGGGTGGTTGGCTGCACTCCATTTGCAGGCGACCTGCCCTGCCTGTGGTGGCTTTTGCCCTGTCCGTGGCAGCTTTTTTTTTGGCCCTGCCCACAGCGGCTCTGGCCCACCCATGGCGGCTTGCCCTTCTCAAGGTGGTCTGCCAGCTAGGAGAGGTCCCTGGGAACTGAACCCGGGGTCTCCCATGTGGTATACCAGCACCCTATCCACTGGGCTATCACCGGCCCCAACAACAAATTTTTAATTGAGCAAAAGGTATGAATCTACATTTCCCCAAAGAAGGTATACCAATTGCCAATAAGGTCATTAAAAGCTGTTCAACATCTTTACTTATCAGAGAAATGAAAATTAAAACCACAGTGAGATAGGACTTCACACCCACTAAGATGGCTATTGTTTTTTAAATTGAAAATAAATTGCGGTTTCTCTAAAAGCACAGAACAAGCAATTCCACTCCAAGGTATATAATCAAAAGAATTGAAAACAGGGATTTAAACCAATTCTTGTACACCAATGTGTATAGCAGCATTATTCACAATAGCTGAAAGGTAGAAATAACCCAAGTGACCATCAAGAGATGAATGGATTAACAAATTGTGGCATATACCTACAATGAAATATTATTCAGCCATATAAATGAATGAAGTTCTGATACATGCTACAACATGGATGGACTTTGAAATAATGATGTTCACTGAAACAAGCAGAGAAGCATAAATATTTATGATTCCACTTACATGAAATATCTAATATAAACAAACTCATGGAGACAGAAACTAGATTAGAAAATACCAGGGACTGTGGGGAGGAGGAAATAGGGAATTTGGGTTTAAAAGATTTCTTTGTGGTCCTGAAAATTCTTCCTTATGTATGGTGGCAAAGGTAGTAACATAGTGAATATAGTTAATACCACTGATGAATACACTTAAAATGGGGTGAAATTACATCATGTATATATTACTATAAAAAGAATTTAAAATTTTTTTAAAAAGTTGAAGTGGCCTGTGGATGGTATTCCAGCATTGAAGCAAGGCTGACTTCCTTATTTGGGGTTTTCTAGGTAAATTTCCTTCTGTGGGGATATATACACTGGAGTAATTTTTCTTAATTGTCTGTTTAGTGGGCAGATATGGTAAAATTATGACAACTGGGAAATCTTAGTGAAGGGATTTTACTACTTTGCATTTTTTATACCTTTGATATTATTACAAAATAATTCACTCATAAAAAATCAACTCCTGTTGCTACCATGCCACTAAAGCATTTAGAGGCCAAGTCTACACAGATTCAGTTCAACAAAGCTTGTGAATGTAATCAACCTTTTGAGTCTGGATGTTATTAAGGAGGAGATGTGTGACTATTATATTAACAGCACCATGCTTTTAGTGCCTGAATGGTTTGAGGTGTTTGTAAAAAAATGAGGTATTTGAATTCATTTTTTCACAGGAACTCCTTCCTCTGCTGCACTTTCTGAGAGTTGATTGCCCTTTGCCAGGCTGAAAGCCAGGGAGAAGGACATGTAATATGTAACTCCCTCTGCCAAGCCTGGGGCCTGCTGATCCAGAAGCTTTTGGAGTCTTTTGGGAGACCTTAATGCCCTTGGGGGCAGGAGGTAATGACTTGATCATGTGGAGATTTGCAAGGCAGAAAGTAGGTAGGGGATATAAAATGCAGGAATTTACCTTTATGTGCCAAGCAGTTGTAGAGCAAAGGTAATCAGGGCACTTCATGCACAAATTAACATTTATTGAATGTATATATAATATCAACTATATCTAATGCATATATGGTATAAGATTAAGAAATATACTATATTGAAATAAAAAATCTCTTCATGCAAATAGATTACAAATATTGATGTAATTTATTTACTGTGAGATGATAAATAGATTCCAGAGAAATTATTTATAAATCTCAACAAAAATTCCTGACAATATATAAAGGTGGATGGTTATTAGAAGGCCTATCCCTTTGCAGTGTATTTGGTTATTTTGAATTTTAAGGAGGCATATGAATATATTTTCAATTTTGAAAGCAGAGAAAGGGAAAAGTAAAGAATTTGAAACTGGTTCATCACCAGATGAAAATGATGATTGTTACAAGAAACAGGCATATAAAAAAATTAGATTACAGACATCCTAATTCCACCTTTTCATGGATACACACAAAATTATACCAAATTCTTTCAGATTTTGAATTTTCAACAGGAGAAATTTACTTTCAAGGAATATATCTGACTTACAAAAAAAGCCTCTGACATCATTCTTAAATTGATAATTTAAGTCCTGTAGAAATGTCAAATGTAGTATGCAATATTAAGTATTGAAAATTACCATTTTGTTTTTATCTTCAAAAACTGATTGCTTTTAATGTGCAAATTTTACTTAGTACAGATTTATCATAATTTGGAAGTGGCATACATATCTTGTTGAGGTAAAAATTCACTTAAAATAAAATTAATCCATTTTAAAGTGTTCAATTCAGTGACATTTATTACATTCTCAGCCTATGTAAGTATCACCTTTATCAATCTATCTATAGATATTTTAAACAATATCAGACAGTGAAACAAAAGACATTTCAGTAAGCTGAGATTAAAAATAAGTTAAGATTATCACTGGATCATGAGAAATTGTACAACATGGCAATTTTTGTATTTGAAGAAAAGGTAAATTAAAAAGTGTATTTCAAAAATTTCACTGCAAAGTTTGCTTTTAGTAAAGCTAGAAAGGTAAAATTATAATAAATTTTGGTTTTTTGAATAAATAACATTTAAAATTAATGTTGGGGTGGTATTACCATCTAAGTAAGTGGTGCAGGAAAAAAATTAATTAACCATTTAAAAATTAATAAAATTAAATACACAGGGGCACCATTTTCCCTTTCACTTCTGGCTCCAATATGGCTCAATCAGAACAAGGCTGTCCCCTGCTTCTCTACTGGAAGGTTGCAACATTTTGCATGTTCCTTTCAGAACCAAAAATGCTTTTCCCTTCTCTTTAAATCTCTATCAGGATTGTCTCCAGCAATATTCCTGAATCCAAAAAAAAAAGTCCTACAGTATGCCAGATTTTGAGCTGACAACAGCCTCAATGAAATGATAGTTGGTCAAATACATCATGCTAAAATATTACTTGGAAAACTAGAAAGCAAATGATTTTCTGAGAATAGTCGAAAAAATGAAGCTTTTAGAAAAAAACCTCAGAGAAGCTACACAAAGGTCCCTCTTTAGCCTCAGGT
>PVKH010021554.1:0-14305 GCA_004027955.1 Chaetophractus vellerosus | reverse complement strand
TATTACCATTGTTTGTTTTCATTCATTCATTCATTCCACAAATGTTTATTAAGCACCCATTATATTTCAGATACTGTCCTAGGTAGTGGGAATTCAAAAAGAAGCAAGTTAGACTTGCTTCCTCTTTTCATAGAGCTAAAGACTAGAAAGAGAAAAATATCAAATAATAAAGGGAGGGAGGGAGGGAGGGAAGGAAGTAAGGAGCCATGGTTTATACATACAAATCAAGGGCTTACTATGGCACCTGGTGCATATTTGTTTTCAAGCCAATTGCATACTTCTATCCTCCATATAGGAGGCGCTCAGTGAGCATTTGGTGAACTGTGAACAAAAGTTAAGAAACAGCAAAAAAGTCAGTTTCAAACTTTTGTTCAAAAACATAACCATAATTTTCAACTTAAGTTTGCCTGCAACAAAACACAGCCCAGGCTAGGCCCTACTAACTCAAAGTAGTACTTGTATCTGAAAAGTTGAATACAGATTCTATTTTTAGTGGATAATCTAGTGTTTACCTTAACTGTGAGATACCTAATTATAAGCTGTCATTAGGAAAAAAATCATCACTGTACTTGCAAAAGCAAACTCACCAAAAATAGGACAATTTCTCATCTTTTAGTATGTTCAAAATATATCAGCTGTCTTAGGGAAAACCCACGGGACTCCAAGCCATTGTAATTGCTTCTGGATTACATGCTGTCATTAAAACCAACAGACACATCAGATCCTCTCAACTCTGTTGGGGTTTGGTTTGTTTATTTTCTTGTTTTGTGGGGGCAGGACTGTTATTTGTTTGTTTGTTTGTTTTAGCCATTATAGATAAAGGCTGTTTATTGGCATGCCCACACATCTGGGGCTGGCTTCTGGTCAGTGGAACACTTGGAGGATACTGTTGGTGATGTAACTGATAAAGAACTTCTCTGTAGTGACTACAGCCTTTTTGTAATCCTCTCTCATAATGGGACAAATGATACCAGGAATAAAGTAAGCCCATTAATAATTATATTGTTTTGAAAAAGTTCAGTTTTCTTCTCCCTAGCTGGCCTTTCTTTAACCATTCTACAGATGACAGAAATGACTGATTAGAATTTCACTCTCCTCCACCTTATCTCCTTGTCTCTAACTTCTAGGGGAGGCACTAATATAAATGAGCAAAGAGCAGGGAGGCAGAAAAACAAAGGATCTCAGAGAGATTAATTGGCCCCTGAAAATCTGAAAGTGACTTTTGTCACTATTATAAATCAATATGCAGGACTTCTTTAAACACTAGATAAAAAACCATATAGAATGTCAAAAACATGATTAAAAGGTAAATAAACATAATGAATTTCAACAAGATCTGGAATTTATTTTGCTGCTTTAAAAAAGAATAGGATAGTGTGTTTTCTTCTTTCTCATCTCCTTCATCCAATGATGATTACATTAAGGGGAAGTTTCAAAATGTCCACATTGTATATCTGGGCTTTTAACCTCTCCCAAAGATCAGATAAAGGCAGCCAAACCAAAAAGCATTCTTGGCTCATGTAGACAGTTCATTCTTTAAATAGGAGTTTCAGCATGTCCAGGCAGGAGCAAAGACTTCTCCAGAGTCTTTACCTATTGATTAACTGTAGAGGCTGTTCTATTTAAATAAATCTTGAATACTCACTAAAATAAATGTTTTATTCTATTTTAGGGTAAATGTCATAAAGGGAAAAGTGAGACATAGGCACTGCTCTCTCACCCTGCAAATATATGGTATATTACATTTTTTTCCATCATATTGCTATAAAAAGCCAGAAGCAGAATAAAAAGTATCCATCTGGCCATGAGGGGGTATTTTTCCTCTTGAGATGGATATCCAAGATCAAGTGCCAGTTACCTCTCAGCTGGCAGCAGTCATTTGGCAGCTCCCCAGTCCATGTTAGAATCTGCCCTGCGACCTGTGGTTAATCTACCAATGCTCACCACCCCCACCCCCCCCCCAATCCAAAAGAGATCTGAAACATCTTCCCTTTTCTGTGATTCTGATGATTAAAAATATACCATGATTCCTAGGTGGACCCCCCTAGAAGCAGAAATCAAATAGAGAGATTTCTCCTTCAGGGTTCCTTTAGGGTCATTATCCTTGTAATTATTACAAGTGGTGTATCAGCCAGGAAAATATAAACCACTCTGTTTAAAAACAAGAAATTTAATACAGGGAATTGATTACACAATTCCCTGGGAAGCCAAATGGGATGGTGAGGCAATTCAGAAATTAGCAATAGCAGGAAGCTACTATGTAGGGCAGGGGCTAGAATGACACATGGTGGAAGTGATGTTACCAGAGAGCAGAAATGGGGACCAGAAGCAGCAGTTAGATCTACAATGGAGAACTTCCCAGAAGGAATGGGGCAGAGGGAAGGACTAGTCCAACAGGACTTTGAAACAGGAAGGAGATGCAGCAACTGCCAGGATCACTGCTTGAAACAAAGTGAAGGGGAGAGATACCCTGGCTTCTCTCTGATTCCTACCTTCCAGTCTTTTCTCAGTGCCTCCCATTGGTCAAGCGTATCAGACAGAGAGCAAGGGATCTGGAAAATGTAGTTCCCCGAGATGTAGAATCCAGCTGAAGAATTGTAGGAAACAGATATGAGAGAAAACATAAATGTCTGCCAAAAGGGGCTATAGTCAGACTCACTATTTGGAACCTCTATTCTGTTTCAGTGGGTTCATTGAAAAAAACAAGTCTTAAGACCATCAGCTGCTAGGAACCGACAAATGTAGCACTTTGATCGCCATGATATAGATGACCTCGCCCAGCTACACAACAAAAATATTGGATGCATTTTTGAGCCTATATATACTCCTTCATACCTCAGTAGCAAACATGCTAGTGAGGAGCTTTGTCTGCCCATCCATGGAAGTTCAAAAAGGATGTATAACAAGTGCTTTCGGTCAAAGAATAGACTTTAGAGAAGGAAATCTGTGAGTCTTTGAAGCAATTGTTCTCAGAGAATGGAAGGAAAGATCAGCCTAAAATAAAGCCTGTGGGAGGCATGGCCATCAAAATGATGATTTTAAATGTCAGTTATTAAACTTTGACCACTGTGCTCTGGATCACAATTGGTCTTAACTCTAAATTCTTGCATGACTGACAGCAGCACTTTCCGAAGCCTTTGTCTGCCAACCCAAATACATCAGCTTAGTTTTATATCCTACTTGGTGGAGCATAAAAAGATGAAAGCTAAATGATCATGCAACAGAGAGAACTTAGATTTAAAAAAAAAAAAAAACACTAACTCTATTAGTTAAAACTAGTCACCACCATCCAGCATCATGATTTGTAAAGAAAATTGCTTAAAGAAAAGACACTTTCCTCACCAGGCTTAGATAATATGATCGTTAAGCTAATGTGTCAACTCAGCCAGGTAATGGTGCCCAGTGGTATGGTCAAGCAAGTACTAGGCTAATTGTAATACAAGGGCATTTCATGGACTTTAATCATCAGTGAGTTGATTGCATAGGTGGCTGGTTACATCAGCTGAGGAGATTATCATCAGCAATGAGTGACATCTCATCCAACAGTTAAAGGCCTTAAAAGGAGAAGTGATTTCAGTATTCACGGGGAGAGAATTCCCATCTCTACTTCAGGCAGCCAGTGTCTCCTGGGGAACTCATCAGGAATTTCATCAGAGTACCTGGCTTGCAGCTTACCCTACAGAATTTGGACTTGTACATCCCCATGGTTGCATGAAATAATTTTATAAAATCTCATACTATTTACAGATATTGCCTGTCATTTCTGTTTGCCTAGAGAACCCTGACTAATACAGCTTTGTACTGGGCATAGTTCTTGAGACACAGAATCTTAAAAATGGGATTTCTGGGTAGGAGGTGTAGCTGAGTGGTTGAGTGTCTGCTTTCCACATATGAGGACCTGAATTCAATCCCTGGCACCTCCTAGGAAAAAAAAGGGGGGGATTTCTGAATTGGTTCTGGGATTTTGAAGTTGACTCTCTACTTTCATTAAATTCAAGGGTACTTATGACCCTGTGTCCAATAATCAAGAGGACAATGACAGTCTATGACATGAGTTGTCAATAGAGATACACAAAATATCGCCACTGGATATAACCACTTCCAAACTTAAAAGAGGCACGGCTCTGGGTGAGTGTTTTGAACACCTAAACAGAATTTTGTGGAGTTAAAAGATACAATGATGCTGGCTGGCTGCTTCCTAAATATGCTGGATACCCTTACTAATGAGAGGGATGAGCTGAAGGCTTCAAATCTGCAACTTAAGTGCCACATGAATAATGTGAAAGTTTCTATGTGTGATCTGAAAGAAAATCTTGTTTTGTGCAGCCGCAGACTTGAGATCTCTGAAAACCAGACTCAGAGTCTCATTGTGCAAGCAGCAGTTACAATAGAAACTAAAACCTCAACCTTGCAGAATGTCTGCTGTTAAAGTGAGGGCATTGATTGGAAAGGAGTGGAACCTTGAGGATTGGGATGGAAACATATGGGTTGATTATGATAGCATTGGGAACACTAAAACCCTAAATTCTGCTGAGACTTTGCCAGATAAACCTGTAATGGTCTGCCCTGAGGAGTCAGCCACCTGACTTCCAACTTGTCCTGAGAAGAGGACCACCCAATTTCAAGCCAGCACTACCCAACCTCCAGCCTGCCCCAAGAAGTCCAGACCTCCTCCACACCCTGAGGAGACAACTGTCCAACCTCCAACCTGTCCTGAGGAGTCTGCCATCCAACCCATACCTGAAGAGATTAATCCTGTCTCAGGAGATGAAACTACAAGGGAATGCCCTAAGGTAATTAGATTGCAAGATACTTCTAATGCTTCTCCTTATCCACCCATACCACCCCTCTTTCTTCCAGACCAATAACTATACTAAAGTCACAACAAACCCCCAAAGATGAAGTACAAAGTGTGACCCATGAGGAAGTATGCTATACTCCAAAAGAACTGCATGAGCTTTCCAATTTACGTAGGCAGAAATCAGGGGAATATGTGTTGGAATGGATATTAGGAGTATGGGATAATTGTGGAAGGAATATAAAATTGGATCAAGTTGTATTTATTGATATGGACCCACTAAGCAGAGATTCTGTATTCAATGTTGTAGTTCAAGGGCTGGTTTGTTGTTTGGGTGGCTAGCTGAAACATGGACCAAAAGATGGCCAACACTGCCTGAGGTTGAAATGCCAGAATTGTCATGGTATACTGTAGATGAGGGGATCCAAAGGCTTAGAGAAACTGGAATGTTCAAATGGATTTACCATCTAAGACCTGCCTGCCCAACTCAAGACTGTCCTGAGGACACACCTTTCACCAGGACTGTGAGGAATAATTTGAGACTAACTCAATCTTCTCTGAAGAGCTCTGTGGTTGCTTTTCTCTGTAGGTCAGATATTACTGTGAGAACTGCTGTCATAGAACTAAGATCTTTAAACACTATGGGGCTGATCAGATTCTGGGTCACAGAAGCCAAGTCACTTAATTGCCAAAGACAAGGTGGGCATGGCTACCACAGTGAAAAGCAGACACAAAGCAGCAATTAAAATAGTGTGAGCCTTATAGACATATGGCATTGGTTAATAAATCATAGGGTACCTAAAAGTAAAATAGATGGGCAGTCTGCTAAATTCCTTCTTGATCTGTATAAGCAGAAAAGTTCTAGGTTGAGTGAATGAAAGCCTAACTTGAATTGCAGAAACAGAGAGTCACAGACCCTTAATCAATTCCCAGACTTGAGACAGCATACAAACACAAAGTCCCTTGAAAGACAGAAAGGCCAGTTCCCCTTGGGGAAGGATCCTATTATAATGCCAAAAATTTATACTGTTAATCTTCCTCCCAGATTTCCCCAAAGAGACCTAGGGCCTTTTATAAGGGTAACTGTGCATTGGGGAAAAGGAAATGATCAGACATTTGGGGGATTATTAGACACTGGCTCAGAAGTGATGTTAACTCCAGGAGACCCAAAACATCCCTGTGGCATATGGACATCAATTAATCAATGGAGTTTTAGTTCAGGTCCATCTGACAATGAGTCCAGTGGGTCCCCAGACTCATTCTGTGCTTATTTCTCTAGTTCCAGAATGCATTATTGGAATAGGCATACTCACCAACTAGCAGAATCACCACATTGGTTCCCTAACTTGTGGAGTGAGGGCTATTATGGTAGAAAAGACCAAGTAGAAGCCATTAGAACTGCCCCTGCCTAGCAAAATAGCAAATCAAAAGCAATACCAGACTTCTGGAGGGATTGCCGAGATCAATGCCATCATGAAGGATCTGAAGGATGGGGGGGGGTGGTGATTCCTACCACATCCCCATTCAACTCTCCTATTTGGACTGTGCAGAAAAGAGATGGATCTTAGAGGATGACAATGGATTATCATCAATTTAAGCAGGTGGTGACCCCAATTGCAGCTCCTGTTCCGGATGTGGTATCATTTCTTGAGCATATCAGGTACATATCCCCTGGTATGATCTGTTGATCCGTAAAATGCTTTTTTCTCAATTGCTATTAGTGAGGACCACCAGAAACAGTTTGCTTTCACCTGGCAAGGCCAGCAATATACCTTTGCTGTCCTAACATGGGAGTATATCAACTCTCCAGTCCTATGTCATAAAATTGTCCCCAGGGACCTTGAATATCTCTCTCTCCCACAAGACATCACTCTGATCCATCATGTTGATGATATAATGCTGATTAGACTTGGTGAGAAAGACTTAGCAACTACTCTAGACTTATTGGTAAGGCATTTGTGTGCTACTCTGGCCCATTTACCATGACCAGGACAGCTGCTAGTTTTGAGAGGGGACCAGAATAAGAGGAGGCTCTGTGAAAGGTCCAGACTGCTGTGCAAGCTATACTGCCACTTGGGCCATATGATCATGCAGATCCAATTGTCTTGGAAGTATCCGTGGCAAATAGAGATGCCATCTGGAGCCTGTTGCAGGCTCTTAAAGGAGAATCACACTGCAGACCCTTAGGATTTTGGGGAAAAGCCCTACTATATTCTGCAGATAACTACCCTCCTTTTGAGAAACAGCTTTTGGCCTGCTACATGGCCTTAATAGAGACTGAATGCTTAACCATGGGCCATCAAGTTACCATGAGACCTGAGTTGCCTGTCATGAGGTGGGTATTATCTGATACATCAAACCATAAATTTGGGTGTGCACAGCAGCACTCCATCATAAAGTGGAAGTGGTATATATGAAATAGGGCTCAAGTGGGTCCTGAAGGCACAAGTAAGTTACATGAGGAAGTGGCCCAAATGCCCATGGTCACCACCCCGGCCATGTTACCTTCTCTTTCCCAGCCCACAGCTTTAGCCTCTTCAGGAGTTCTTTATGATCAGTTGACTGAGGATTAGAAAACCTGGGCCTACTTTATAGATGGTTCTGCATGATATGCAGGTACCACCCAAAAGTGAACAGCTGTAGCACTGCAGTCTCCTTCTGGGACGCCCCTGAAAGACAGTAGGGAGGAGAAATCCTCCCAATGGATAGAACTTTGAGTAGTGACCCTGGTTGTTCATTTTTCTTGGAAGAAGAAATGGTCAAAAGTGCATTTGTACACTGCTTCATGGGCTGTTGCCAATGATTTGGCTGGATAGTAAGAGATTTGGAAGGAACATGATTGGAAAAATGGTGACAAAGAGGTCTGGGGCAAAAGTATGTGAACAGACCTTTCTGAGTGGGCAAAAAATATGAAAATATTTGTGTGCTCACCAAAGGGTGATTCAGCAGAGGAAGATTTTAATTATCAAATGGATAAGATGGCCCTTTCTATGGATACCAGTCAGCCTATTTCCCCAGCCACTCCTGTCATTGCCCAATAGGCTTATGAACAAAGTGGTCATGGTGGTAGGAATGGAGGTAGTGCATGGGGTCAACAACATGGACTTCCCCTCACCATGGCCAACCTGGCTACAACCACTGCTGAGTGCCCAGTCTGCCAGCAGCTGAGACCCACACTCAGCCCCTGATATGGCACTATTCCCCAAGGTGATCAGCCTGCTACCTGGTGGCAGGTTGATTACATTGGACCACTTCCATCGTGGAAGGGACAGTGTTTTGTTCTAACTGGAACAGACACATGCTCCGGATATGGGTTTGCCTTCCAAACCTACCATCTATGGACGTACTGAACATCTTATCCTCTGCTATGGTATTCCACACAGCATTGCTTCTGATCAAGGGACCCACTTCACAGAAAATGAAGTGTTGGAATAGGCACATGCTCTTGGAATTCACTGGTCTTACCATGTTCCCCATCATCCAGAAGCATCTGGATTGAGAGAGCAGTGGAAAGACCTTTTGAAGACTCAATTACAGCACCAACTTGGTGACAATACCTTGCAGGGCTGGGACTACATTCTCCAGGAGGCTGCATATGCTCTAACTTAGTATCACTCTATGGTGCTGTTCCTCCCATAATCAGAATTCAAGGGTCCAGTAATCAAGGGGTGTAAATGGGAGTGGCACCACTCACTATTACCCCTAGTGATCCAGGGGGGAAATTTTTGCTCCTGTCCCTGCAACCTTAAGCTCTGCTTGTCTACAGATCATAGTTCCAAAAGGAGGCATGCTTCCACCAGTGAACACAGCAATGATTTCATTGAACTGGAACTTAAGACTGCCACCTGGCCACTTTGGGCTCCTCATGTCTCAGAATCAACAGGTAAAGAAGGGAATTATTGTACTGGCTGGAGTGACTGATCCTGACTATCAAGAGGAAATAGGACTGCACCTACACAAGAGAGGTAAAGAAGAGTTTGCCTGGAATACAGGGGATCCTCTAGGATATTTCTTAATACTAGCATGCCCTGTGATTAAAGTCAATGGAAAACTGCAACAACCCAATCCAGGCAGGACTAACAATGACCTAGAATCTTCAGGAATGATGGTTTGGGTCACCCTACCAGACAAAGGAACCATGGCCAGCTGAGGTGCTTGCTGAGGGTAAAGGGAATTTGGAATGGGTAGTGGAAGAAAGTAGTGATAAATATGAACTTCAACGATGTGACCAGTTACAGAAAGGAAGACTGTAATGGTCATGAATATTTCTTCCTGTTTCGTTATGAGTATGTTTGTACATGTACATAAAATGAGTATCTGTTTTCTTCCCTATCCTTTCCCCTTATCATATTACATAAGTTGTATTAGTTTCATGTCATAGTATTTAAGGATGTCAAGTTTAAGAGTGAATATTACCCAATGATTTAAGCCTTGTTCTGGACGGGTTTAGTTCGTTTCCAGTTGTACACAAGGCAGCTGAGTATTGCTAGGCAGTTATTTTATTGTTTTTATTTAGAGATCATATATGGTTTAAGGTGATGTGTATGACTGCCAAGTTGACAAGTGATGGGTTGTGATGGTTAAGCTAATGTGTCAACTTGGCCAGGTAATGGTGCCCAGTTGTATGTTCAAGCAAGCACTAGGTTAATTGTAATACAAGAGCATTTTGTGGGCTTTAATCATCAGTGAGTTGATTGCATAGATGGCTGATAACATCTACAATCAGCTGAGGAGATTGCCGTTAGCAATTCATCCAATCAGCTGAAGGGCTGAATGTCCTAAAAGGAGAAGTGATTTCAGCAGAGAGAGAATTCCCATTTCTACTTCAGACAGCCAGAGTCTGCTGGGGAACTCATTGAGGACCTTCATCGGAGCCCCTGGCTTGCAGCCTGTCCTGTGGAAATTGGACTTGTGCATCCCCATGGTCACGTGAGACAATTTTATAACATCCCATACTGTTTACAGATATCTCCTGTCAGTTCTGTTTTCCTAGAGAACCCTGACTCTCTCTCAAGCCCAGTTCTAATATCACCTCTGAAGTCTTCCCAAAACAGAGGTTTTTGCCTCATGTTTCTTTTTTTGGTTACACCTTGTACAAGTCTGGATGGGTGTATTTATTACATTATACTGCAATTATTTGTTGCCAACCCATCTCTGTCTACCAGTGATTTAGACCAAAACAACTTGTCGAAAGCAATTTAACTTTACAAATTGGACAAATATATGTTGGTCAGCACTATAATTTGGTCAGAAATGAATATCTCCAGTCTCCACTGCCACGTTCGATCATTTTGTTGTAGAGTGGGATTGCTCTGCTACACTTTCTGGGTCCAGAATTTAAACTTTTTGTCTTTTTCTTTTTCTTTTCTTCCTTTTTTTTTTTTTTTTTTTTTTTTTTTTTTTTTTTTTTTTTTTGGAACTGGATGTGGGGCTTTTCCTCATTTTCTCCTAATTTATTTTCAGCTATTTGTTGCTGTTCTGTGCTATTTGTAATAGGTAAAAGTTAACACAACCAAAATATTCAGTTCTAGGAGACTGGTTGAAACAACTTATATTTTCAGTACTAGGAAACAAATTAGAAGAACTTTAAAGTCCAAAATTGACTGGTTGGAAAACAATATGTATGTTATACTTTCCTTTTGGATGAAAAATATTATTAACATGTCTATTCATCATTAACTCTGGCTTATAGCATATAATAAGCATCTAATAAATGGGTATGAATATAATTTTTGTTCATTTTCTGTCTTAGTTCAATCCATGGTCATAGATGACACCCACTCTGTAAAGCATTCAACAAATATACATATATTGGCAGACCAAAGGTCTCTCTTTTTTACAGTTCCTAGACTTGGCATGAATGCACTAGTTCAAATTTGATTCTATTGAGTTAAGATGTTATTTTTCAGGGGCCGGCTGGATAGCCCAGTGGATAGGGCGTCGGCATACCACATGGGAGGCCCCGGGTTCGGTTCCCGGGGACCTCTCCTAGCGGGCAGACCGCCTTGAGAATGGCAAGCCGCCATGGGTGGGCCAGAGCCGCCGTGGGCAGGGCAAAAAGCTGCCATGGACAGGCAAAAGCCGCCACGGACAGGGCAGGTCGCCCGCGAGTGGAGCGCAGCCAGCCACCCGTGAACTGAAAGCCAGCCGTGAATGGAAGCTGAAGCCGCCCACAAGCGGGGAAAGCCGCGCCTGCACAGTGACCAGTCTCAGCACGTCACCGCAGTGGGGGGGAGGGGAGATATGTAATAAAATAAATAAATCTTTAAAAAAAAAATGTTATTTTTCAAAATGGGAAATAAGTGTTGTTTCTCTCCCTATGAATCCCTCAGACAGAAGTTGTTTCTTCGTTCCCAGCTCCTCCCATTCCCCTACTCTTCCTCCCCAAATGTTAAGCGAAAGTCTTGCTATACATAAACCATATGTTGGGACAAAGTTATGCCTTGACTAAGTTATTTTCTGCCTAACTCTAAGAATTCATTTTGACAACACTCTTGCAGATCCTCCATATCACAGTTGTATGTTACTGCTAATGCCACTGGAAAAGAAGAATTAGCAAGCTCATAAACTCTTCTTATCTACTTCCAGAGGCTGAGGGATAGTGGGATTGCAAAAGACATCCTAGTAAAGCACTGATTAGTGATATTCCCAGTGCATGAGGCAGGAGATGTGGAATCTAATTTGAGATATTAATGTACATTAATAGTCCATAGTCAATTTATAACAAGAAATCAGTTAAACATGCAATTAATGGACTTGATTAAAATGTAATTAATACAATTACTAACTCGGGTCACAATTTAATTGCTTTTGCCAAGACCTTTGTTGAAGTTTAGCTAGATGCAAACTCAACAGGGTACTGTGGAGAAGTATTGTTTTACCGAATGCAAAGGGCCTTTTATATAGAATGCATTCAAAAAGGATCTGTCCTGTGCAGGATCAAAGAATATGCATGTTACTATTTTTTAAATGAATTATTAGAATGAAAAAGGAATTACAAAAAATTTTGGGTTACGAGAAGGGATAGGTCATATTTTAGAGCAGTTTCCATAAAATAATATCACCCAGCAGCTTTAGTGCTGAATATTTAAGGATTGGGACAAATAATGTTCATAATAATAAAAATAATAATAGTAATATTAAAATCTCATAGTTGACTAGAATTTTACATTTTAGAATATTTCATGTATATTATTTCATTTGATCATTTCAATAGAGATAATATCATGCACATGTGTAAATGTATGTGTATACACACTTGAATATAAATAGCATAATTTCTGACACATTTCTAGAGTGCATACCAAGAACACAAACACAAGAAATTTCAGGTATGGTGAGAAATGAGTGATTCTTGATTTAGAGGTCATGGATAGGGCCTCCAGAATTGTAAGTGTATGTGCATTATTCAGGGATGAGGATACAAAACTTTAAGCAAATTCACAAAGGGGCTGAGAGGTAGGCTGTTACATGAAAAAGATTGGAAGTCATTGTTTTAAATCAATGCTGCAGTTAACAAGCAAATATGGATGGTTCCGTTAACCCAGGAACTCCCCAAATGCAGATTTGTTGCACTATTTGGATGTGGAGAATTCTGTCAAAATAGCTCATTTTTCCTCCCTATTCCCACTGGTGAATAAGGTGAAACCACCCCCCTTCCCCGCCTTTTTAAAATGTATTTGGGAGTTCTTATTAGAAATATCAATGATGCACAGGTGAAAAAGGAAGTTGCTACTATATTATAACGTGTGTATCTTCTGCTAGACCAGGTGAACTCATCAATGGGTCATGGGCAAACTGCTTTCTAGTAAACTGCACACTTTGGGAAGCTGAATAGATTCTCTCAAGTCACCAGAGTGTGCTTGAAGATTTGTCTTATGTTACATGATCATAAAGTGACCATCTGAAGCCTGATACATGCTCTGGTGGCTTGGAGCTATGTATCCCAGAAAAACATGTTCTTAAACTTGATCCATTCCTGTGGGTGTGAACCCTTGTAAATAGGACATTTTGATGAGGTTACTTCAGATAAGGTGTGGCCCAGCTGAAGGCCTTAATCCTGTTACTGAAGGCCTTATAAGGAAGGTCAGAGAGAGAGAGAAAGCCACAGCGAGCAGCCAGAAGCTGAAAGACAACAGAATCTAGGGGCCAGAAGAGGCCATCATGGGCATCGCCATGAAGCTAAGGACCAAGGGTCTCCGACAGCCAGTCCCGGAATACCACAGTATCACCTAGATAACACCTTGGTTTTGGACCCCCTAACCTCAAAACTGTAAGCCAATAAATTCCTGTTGTTTAGGCCAACCCACTGCATGGTATTTGCTTCAGCAGCCAAGAGATTAAAGCACATGCTTTGAGATATTCTATTATAATTCTTGTCATGAAGAGAAAATGTATATCCATTGGGAATACTAAGAGAACCACCCAGAATTAACCGAAAAATGTCACATTCATTCCAAGTACTGAGATTTTGGCAGATTTCAACTTCTTGCAATGGGAAATCATATAGAAGTGATTTATTTTCATTAAGTCTGTATTCTAAGTACTGTTCCAGAGAACATGCCTTGATTCCCCGTATATCATTGGCCAAGGTCTAATTTGTGCTTGTGTTCTGATTTTCCTCATCATAATATTCCCTCAAATACTCTGCTTTATTGTTATATGTGCAATCGATCTTTATATAAAGATTTGTGTTGAAATAGATGCTGCAAGCAAAGAAATGGTAAATTAATCCTATTACTCTCTTTTGCGGGGAAGAAATGCTTTCTGCTAAGCGGCTGCTCTCTGACTGGGTTAATATGTTCCAGAATGGTATTCCTGAGCTGTTAGTGTTCATTAAAACATTAATTCCCAGGCTATCCTGCAATCACTAGCAGTGAGCCAGAAAGTATGAGAATAAATATGAATACTCCCTTTCACCCAGCATCCATACAATGTGAATTTTTTTTTTACCAAACGATGGAGATTACGATGAAGGTTGTCTTTAATGCCAACATAATCAAGATCATCTAATGACAGGAACAAAAACAAGAGATGTAAAACAGAAACCAGAACAACAAGCCTAACAAGTAAAAGAATCAGGTGGATGGGACTTCAGGCGAGGTGTGCTGAGGAAGTTGATTCAGAGATGAACAGTGGAAAGTTTCTGTCATTAAAGCTGGAGGATTCGAGTTGGTTCAATTCTTTCCTCATGGTATAGAGTCCCCTTTACAGTAAAGCACCTCCAGCCCTAGGCTCTAATTAAAAACAACCCAAGACAAACTCACTGCAGTAGCCCAGCTCTCAAGGACTCAGCTGCCTTCCTGCCCAGTGAGAAGCCACCCAGGAATGTGGGATTCCCTGCTCCCCTAGCTTCTCCTCACATCCTGTCAGGCTCTGTTCTGCCCTTAGCACCTCCAGCTCACACTTTACAAGCCCCAGTTGCTTCCCTCCATCAATTCCTAGAGTGCAAAGGCCCAGAGCCAACTCTGGATTCACATGTGTGGGACTTAAAGAATCTCAAGCATG
>PVKH010021553.1:0-14303 GCA_004027955.1 Chaetophractus vellerosus | reverse complement strand
AACAGGCACGGACAGGTTTACCTGTACAACTGGAACAGACTGCTGCTTCAAATTACCCCCCAGAACAGGCACGGACGGGTTTACTTGTGCAACAGGAACAGACTGCTGCTGCACATTACCCCCCAGAACAGGCACGGACGAGTTTAACTACACATCAGCAACAGTCTCCCACAGCAAATTCTACCCCAGAAAAGGCGCATATGGGTTTAACTGTGAAACAGAACGTCACCCCAACCATCAACATATGTCAGCTCTGTACCTGTAAAGATGATACACTGGCCTGTGCTGGCCTGAGCCTACAGCAGAGGCTCCACAGAGTCCCTGTGCCAGAGCCCAGCACCTACAATGGCACCTTCACCATCTTGTAAGAATTGCCTTTCCTCTTCTGGCCTCTACTCTACCTGACATAGCAGCCTCTTCAAGGTCCTCTTGGGCCTGCTTCATCTCCCCAACCCATGTTGGTTTACTGTCTATTTTTACCTTCTCTTTGCAACTCTTCTTCTTACTATTGTGCCTCTTTGTCCAGTCTTTTACTTGTGACTGCCTTTATTCTTTTTCCTTACCTATATTATTTAGCCCCATCATTTCATGCCTTAATCTCCGTTCTACTCCCCTTTTTGCTCCATCCCCTTCCAGTTGCATGTCCCTTTCCCCACCTCATTGCTGATGATACAACAAAGTGGTTAAGAGCAGAAATTCTGAAGTCAGGCTGCCTGGGTTTGAACCCAGCTCTGACATTTATCAGCTTTGTAATCTTGGGCCAGTTATTTAACTCTGTGATGCAGTTTTCCTATCTGCAAAATGGAGATTCTAGTAGTTACTATCTCATAGGATTGTTGCATGATTTAAATGAGTTAATACATGTAAGGCACTTATATCATCACCTATCTAGCATAAATGTGAATGCTTGCTATTATTATTATTCGATCACTCGGTTTTGCTCAAACCTTGTCTTTGTCCCTTACTTTCTATATATAGCACCTGTTATGTGTCCAACCCAGGACTAGGTACTGTGGGAGCCACAGAAGTATAAGATATTGTCTCAGGAACCTGACAATGATAGGTGAGAAGAAAGGGAATATGCATAAAAAGGGAAGTGATATACTAAAAGAGATACAGACCATAGGTGCTATAATTCACCAAAATCTGTAATCACCTGGGTGTGCAAGTCAGAAAAAGCTGCATGGACAAAGATAAAACTTTAGCTTGGGCTTAAAGAGTGCCTAAGATTTGGTAAACAGAGAAAAATAGGGAGTATAACCTAGGCAAAGGCTACAGGAATGATCAGGATTTAGTAGACTAATCTGGCTGCAAAAAGTTGGGTTAGGAAGCAATGAAAGATTAAAAAAAATATTGAGTATCAGCTATAGGGGTTGGAAAGCTATGCTACAAGATATGTAGAGCCATTGAATGTTTTCAAGCAAGAGAGAAATGATTAAAACAAAGATTATTTTTAAATCCATATATAGAGCAATCTAGAGAGAGGAAAGCTTGATTTGGGGAGACCAAGTAGAAAGTTCTAGCAAAAGCTAGGGGTAAATGAGAAGGGGTTGAATCAAAGTGGCTGTGATAGGAATGAAAAGAAACTATATAAAGGCAGCACTATAAAGGGAGAATGGACAAGATTTGTGTTAGGTCCCAGTTCAGTGAGGCTCAGAGACAGACCAAAGTTCAGGCAGAGCAGTTTATTAGATCGCCGGCATGGCGGGGGTCTGAAGAGAGACTTCAGCCTGCCTGCATGGGAAGGCTCTGAAGAAGACTTCAGCCCCCCTGACTGAGCTGGGGAGTACCTTTTGAACTGGCGGAGTTGAGCAGGGTTTGAGAGGGGCGGGAAGCTATGGGGTGGAAAAGTACCATGCTTGCTGTTCTCAGGGTAGGGAGTGACTTTCTGAGGACTGCCTTATTGTAGGGGGAGAGAATAATCTGTGGTTGGGCAGGGGTGTAAAAAGAGCAGGCATGGAACGGAGCATTCTGCCTTTGGACACAGGGCTTGAGCCCAGGGTCAGCAAGTTACAATCTAACAGTTTGGTGATTGACTCTAGGAGTTGGGAGAAGAAGAAAATCAAATATGAAACAAAACAAAACAAATATGACTCCAGCGGATGATTAGGAGAATGATGGTGGATTAGCAGATGGAAATATAGCAGTTGGGAAGGAGAGCCAGTTTGAGGGACATGAGTTCAGCTTTAGGCTTCTTTTATAGGTGAGCATGAAGCAACCAGAAGGCTCCTGATTGAGTGCAAGTGTCCAGTGGGCAGATGGGTAGACAAGTGCCTGTTTGGACTTATTTCTGACCTCCCAGAAAACAATGTGTCACCTTTGATTTTATAAACTCAGTAGATAAGTTGTTGCTGAGGGAGGAGAACAGAGCTAAAGGTAAAGATTCAAAGTCATCCCTGGAGTTAGTGGTTGCAACTGAACCTCAGGCATTTAAACTTCTCTTAAACACATGTCATTCATAGGTACAGTCCCACTGTACTAAAAAAAAAAAAAATCACAAGTATATGGGATAAGTGAAAGTTCCTCTGCCCCTTCTTCCCGTTCCCACCTTCCTCCATACCACCTGTAAAATGACATATGTTACCGTTTTGCTGTGTGTCCTTCCTCCAGATCTCTTTCCTTTGCTTTGACATACGTATATGTATTCCTATGTACTTTTTTTCCTAATTAGGTAATGCTTTATTCCTTGCTCAATGATTTGCCCTTTTCTCTAAGCAATATGTTTAAGAGATTTTTCTGCATCAATACATAATCTCTCTAATTCTAATTGCACTTGTCATCCCAACACCTGGAGAGGTGTGAACAGAGGGCACTTAGCCAAAGTTCTGGTGTTTCCTGGCATGTGCTTTCTTTATACTTATTTGTTCATACTAACAAAGGAGAAGAAATTGGACTAATAGGAAGTTCAGTTTCTGAGGAGATGGCCTTATTTGTGCCACTGATCCCATAGTATTTCTTTATTAATTGTATAAATTTGGAAGCTGACTTCTGTAGAAATTGGAAAGCTGGTGTTTTCTGCTTTTAAAATATTTCCCATGAGGTTGCCATGATTCTTTATACTTATTCTTTTCATTCTTTTCCTACTATTCAAGGATATGAAATGTGTTTCTTCACAGAAATTTCCAAGGAAACTCTATTTCTTACATTGATGAAAATATATGGAAGGCATATCGTTGGGCTGAGAAACTGTGAGTATATTCTTTCCAAATGTGGCTACAGAAAGCTAACTGCATTGTAAGATCCTTCTTGGTCCAGAATTTTGAGGTCAATACCTCTGAGAAAAGGTATTTTCCCCCCTCTATATCCAAAATCAACCTCTATTGATTGCAACTTTATGGTTATTTTAAAAACAAATATGGTAGACCATCTTCAAAATAAGAAAGAGGCCATTTAAATTTGCTTTTCAGTATATAAGTAATAGATGATTATATTCTCATGGCATACAAATGAAATAGCAGATATAGTAAAAATCCTCCTCATCTCTTAATCCCCCACCCCTGAAATACTGTTACTCTGAGTTTGGTGTATGTCTTTCCAGACCTTTTTTCATGCATTTGCCTATATACATATTTACATATAGCAAAATAGGTTCATTATGTAGTTTTTTCTCTGTCCTATATAAACTGTACCATCCTACACCTGGATTCTTTTACTTCCTGATGTGTCTTAAGTTTCTTTCCTTTCCAGTATATAGAGAGTTACCCCATGCATTTAAATTCCTACATAGTATTCCATAGTATTGATGTGTCACAGATTATTTAATAATTACCGTATTGATAGATATTTAGAGTATGTCCAGTAGCCTTATTATGTGCATTGCTGCAATGAACATCCTTTACATACTTCTTTGTGAACATGGACAAGTATTTCTAGAGAATAGATACCCAGAAATGGAATTGTTGGGTGAAGACTATGTAAATATAAAATTTTAATTGCTCTCCAAAAAAAAGTTGTACCAACGCACACTCCAGTCCACAGGACATGGCATCGTTCATTTCCCTACACTCTTCCATCCTTTTCCTGATGGGTTAATAAAAGGGTTGCCATCTGAATCAGAATCCTCATAATTACTTATGAGTTTAAATATCTTTAAATGTATATTTTATTTTCATCTTTATTGTGATAGCATATATACAACATAACATTTCCTGTTTTAGTCACATTCGAGTATACAATTCAGTGGTGTTGATTATATTCATAACGTTGTGCTATTCTGTCACCACCATCCATTACCAAAACTTCTCCACCACCCCATACAGAACCTCTGTAGCCATTAAGCACGAAGTCCCCGTTCCCCACCTCCACCCCCACCCCTTGTACCCTGAAATCTACTTCTGTCTCTATGAATTTGCATATTGTAGTTATTTCATGTCAGTGAGGTCGTGCAATATTTGTCCTTTTGTGTCTGGCTTATTTCACTCAACATGATGCCTTCAAGGTTCATTCACGGTGTACCATGTATCAGAACATTGTTTATTTTTATGGCTGAATAACATTCCATTGTATGTTGATAACACAGTTTATCCATTCATCCATTGATAAGCACTTGGGCTGCTTTCACCTTTTGGCTGTTGTGATTAGTGCTGCTTGAATATCAGTGTACAGATTCTTTCTAAGTCCCTGCTTTCAATTCTTTGGGGTATATACCTAGAAATGGGATTGCCAGGTCATATGGTAATTTTATACTTAACTTTCTGAGGAACCGCCAAACTGTTTTCCACAGAGATAGCACTATTTTACATTCCCACCAACAATGCTCAAGCATTCCTATTTCTCTGCATCCCTGCCAACACTTGTTATTTTCCATTTTTAAATAATAGACATTCTAGTGGGTATGAAGTGGTATCTTGTGATTTTGATTTGCATTTCCCTAATGGATAATGATGTTGAGCTCCTTTTTATGTGCTTTTTGACCGTTTGTATATCTTCTTTTGAATATCTATTAAAGTCCTTGGTCCATTTTTTAAATTGGGTTATTTGTCTTTTTCTTATTGCATTGTAAAATTTATTTTATATATCATGGATAGTAAACCCTTATCAGATATATAGTTTCCAAATATTTTCTCCCATTCTGGAGGTTGTCTTTTCACTTGTCCTTTGATGTACCAAAGTTTTTAAATTTGATAAAGTCCAATTTATCTATTTTTTCATTTGTTGCTCATGCTTTTAGTGTAAAATCTAAGAATCTATTACCCAACACAAGGTCCTCAAGATATTCCTCTGTTTCTTCTAGGACTTTTATGGTTTTAGTTCTTATATGTAGGTCTTTGATATATTTTGACTTAATTTTTGTATATGATGTGAGGTAAAGGTCCACTTTGATTCTTTTGCAAGTGGATCTCCAGTTATCCCAGAAGCATTTGCCAAAGAGACTATTCTTTCCCCATTGAGTGAAGTTGGCATCCTTGTCAAAAATCAGTGGGTCACTGAAAGCTAACAGGTGAAGATAGAAAGGCAACCAATCAGGCCAGCAAATAGCTGAGATTCCTTCTTAATATGGAAAAGGAAGAGGAGGAAAGGCCTTAAAAAGGCCTACCCCGGGGCCCCATGTTGTGCGTTTCTTGCCTGGAGCATGCCCGAAGTCATGTCTTGGGTGTGTACTTTCCCTCTCTCTCGTTTTTCACTTACTCACTTGCCAAAAAAAATCAATGGCTCATAGATGTGAGGATTTATTTTTGAACTCTCAGTTCTTTTCCACTGGTGTATATGCCTGTCCTTAGGCTAGTACCACACTGTTTTGATTACTGTATCTTTGTATTAAGTTTTGATATCAGGAAGTATGAGTCCTCCAACTTTGTTCTTCTTTTTCAAAGAAACAACCTTTGGCTTCATTGAGTCTCTGTTATTTGTCTACTCTTTATTTCATTTCTCTCCATTTAGATGTTCACGATTTACTTCCTTCTGCTCAGTTTGGATTTAGTTTGCCTTCTTTTCCTAGCATTTACAGCTATAAATTTCCCGCTGAACACTGCCTTTATTGCAGTCCATAAGTTTGGGAGTGTTGTTTTTTCCTTTTCACTTGTCTCGAGATTCCCTAACGTCCCTGGTGATTTCTTCTTTGACTCATTGGTTAAGAGTATATTGTTTAATTTCTACTAATTTGTGAATTTTCCAATTGCCTCTATGAAATTGATCTCTAGATTTATTCCATTGTGGTTGGAGAAGATACTCTGTATGATTTCAATCTTTTAAATTTATTAAGACTTGTTTTGTGACCTAACTAATGGTCTATCCTAGAGAAGGATCCATATGCTCTTGAGAAGAATGTGTATTCTGCTGTTGTTTAGTGAAGTGTTCTATATATGTCTGTTAGAGCTCATTGGTTTATTCTATCACTCAAGTCTTCTATTTATTTCCTTATTGATCTTCTGTCTAAATGTTCTATCCATTATTGAAAGTGGTGTATTGAATTCTCCTACTATTAATGTGGAACCTTCTATTTCTCCCTTCAAATCTTAGAATATTTGTATCATATATTTTGGGTATCTGCTGTTAGGTACATGTATGTTTAAAATTGTTATATCTTCTTGATGAATTGACCCTTTTATTAATATATAGTGTCCTTCTTTGTCCCTTTTAGCTTAAAGTCTCTTTTACCTGATATTAGTATAGACACACCAGCTCTCTTTTGGTTACTGTTTACATGGAATATTTTTTCCATCCTTTCACTTTCAACCTACATTTGTCTTTGAATTTAAGGTGAGTCTCTTATAAACAGCATGTACTTGGGTCCAGCTTTTTTTTACCCATTCTGCCAGTCTCTGCCTTTTGACTGGAGAATTTCACCCATTCAAATTTAAAGTAACTACAATTAATGCAGGTCTTTCTTCTGCCATTTTGCTATTTTCATTTTTCTAAGTCTTATAACTTTTTGTCCCTCAATTATTCCATTACTGCCTACTTTTGTATTTAATTGTTCTTTTGTAGTGGCCCGTTTAGAGTCCCTTATTTCCTTCTGTAAATATTTTTCAGATTTTTTTTTGTGGTTACTATGGGCTTAAATTTAACATTTTAATCTATAAAAGTCTCATTTATATGATACCAACTTAACTTTGATAGCACACAGAAACTATGTTCTTGTACCTCTCTGTTCCCCACTTTTGTGTTATTTTTGTCTTTATACATTATGTGACCAAAGGTATAGATGTATCATTACTTTTTATGCATTTTATTTTAGAACTTACAAGAAGTAAAAAGTTGAGTTGCAAATCAAAAATAGTATAGTTACTTTTACCAGAGGTCTTTATTTCTTTTTGCAGCTTCTATCTAGTGTCTACTGTCCTTTCCTTTCAATCTGAAGAACTCCCATTAGTATTGATTGTAAGGCAGGTCTAGTGGTCATGAACTGTTTCAGCCTTTATTTATCTGGGAGTGTCTTAATCTTGCCCTCATTTTTTTTTTTAAGGAGGTACTGGGGATTGAACCCAGGACCTGGTATATGAGAAGCAGGCACTCAACCACTGAGCTACATCTACTCCCTCTCATTTTTGAAAGACGGTTTCTCCAGATACAGAATTCTTGGTTGGCAACTGTTTTCTTTCAGCATTTTGAATGTCATCCCACTGCCTTCTTGCCTTCAAGAAGAGATGAGAAATTGGCACTGAATCTTATTGAAGCTTCCTTGTACTAATGTGTTGCCTCTCTCTTCAGGATTTTCTCTTTTTTATTGGCATTTGATAATGTATCTGGGTGTGGATCTCTTTGAGTTTATCCTGTTTGGAGTTTGTTGAGCTTCTTGAATGTGTATATTCATTCCTTTAGTTAAGTTGGGGAAGTTTTCAGTGATTTCTTCAAATATTCTTCCCCTTTCTCTCTTTCTTCCCCTTCTGGGACTTCCATAATATGTATATTGGTATGCTTGGTGGTGCCCCATGGATCTCTTAGGCTCTGTTCCCTTTTCGTCATTCTTTTTGCTTCCTGTTCCTCAGACTGAATGATTTTAATTGTCTTATCTTCAAGTTCACTGATCTTTCTTCTTATACCTCCAATCTGCTGTTGAACCCCTCTGGGAATTTTTTATTTCAGTTAGTGGAGTCTTTAGCTCCAGATTTGTTTGGTTCCTTTTTTATCATTTCTTTCTCTTTATTGAAATTCTCATATGTCCTTTAGTTCCTTGACCATTTTTTAAAAGTCAGCCTCTGGTATGTCCAGAGTCTAGTCTTCTTCACTGATGGTTTCTGATGTTTTATCTTGCTCCTTTGGATGAGCCATCATTCCTATTTCTTTATATGCCTTGTAGTCTCTTTTTGCACACTGTACATTTTAATATTTTAATATGTTAATACTAGAATTTAATCCCTGAGGTGTCTGTTCCTTAAGTTTGTATCCAGTTAGTGATATAGCAGAGATTTTCTTGAATGCCAGGATCTAACAAAAAAACAAACAAAAATACCTTTCAGAGTCTTTGCAAATTGGCTCTTTGCTGGCTGGTGCCCTCCTTCAGAGCTTAGCCCTCCTAATGGTGAACCTAAAGAACAGACCAAGGCAAAATCTTAGAGCCCTCGACAGTTTTTTCTGAGCATGTGTCTTGTCCTGGGTATGCACTCTTTGGCCTTAGGAATTCCCCCATTACACAGATCCAAATGCCCCCATTTTCTCCTTATGAAATAGTGATTCCTCCTGGTTTTTGGCACTCTATTGTATGTTGTAAGGCTGGTAATCCTTTGCACCAAAATGCTGCAATTTTATCATTTCTTACACTGATTTAGCTGCCTGCAAGCTGCTTTAGTATATCGGGCAAGTTCTGGGAAGGCAAACCAGAGATGAGTGTCCTGGTTCAGTCCTTAGGCTGCCACCAGATATATTGGTACAAACACACATGCACCCCAGTATATGCATAGGGGTTACGCTGCTCCCTCTGAAACCAGAACCAGGAACCTGCACTGAGAGCACAGGCTGGCTCCACACAGTGCTGGGAAGGGAGCATGAGGGAAGAGCTAATGATGGCACCATGAGGTTTTCCCACTGTTCTTAAGTTGCCCTTTTTTTTTGATTTAGCACTTGCCCAGTTACTGCAACTCTGTTTTCCAGAGCTCTGAGAAAGATGGTTCTACCTGTTTTTGCTAGTTGTCTGAAGACTGTGGGGGGGATGGAACTCTCTCTCTCTGTCATCTTGGTGACATCAGTCCTTCACCTTTATTTATTTATTTTTTTAAAGATTTATTTATTTTATTACATATCTCCCCTTCCCCCCGCTGCAGCGACGTGCCGAGAGAGGTCACTGCGCAGGTGTGGCTTTCCCCGCTTGTGGGCGGTCTCTGTGTCCGTTCACGGCAGGCTTTCAGTTCGCGGGTGGCTGGCTGCGCTCCATTCACGGGCGACCTGCCCTGCCTGTGGCGGCTCTTGCCCTGTCCGTGGCAGCTTCTTGCCCTGCCCACGGCGGCTCCGGCCCGCCCATGTCGGCTTGCCATTCTCAAGGCGGTCTGCCTGCTAGGAGAGGTCCCCGGGAAACGAACCCGGGGCCTCCCATGTGGTATGCCGGCGCCCTATCCACTGGGCTATCCAGCCGGCCCAGTCCTTCACCTTTAAATGTTTATTGATCATTTATATTTCTTCTATGAATTGTTTGTCCTTTGCCCATTTTCCTGTTGAATTATCATTTTCTTATTGATTTGTAAGAGTCTGTTTAGACACACAGATCATTTTGGAAAAATACGTACATTCAAGATAATTAACAAGCATTTTTCATGATAGTTTGTGTATCATATCATTAGTTCAAGTTGAACAGACAAGTCACAAATGGTTTTTGAATTAAAAATAAAAGACCTAGGGAGCTGGTGTGGCTCAGTGATTGAGAATGCCCTTGATTTCAGTGGCATAGTTTCCAGGTAGTAAAATTTCAATTTTCGTAAGCTATGAGAAAAGAATTGAGATGAGATTAATATAAACACGTTGCCAACAGACATGGTGAAGGGAGCCGGAATGTTTCAAGTATCAAAGGATACAGAACTTAATGGAAATAGTTTCACAAAGCAACATAGCATTTTCTTAGATCCAATACACCTTTTACTGGTACTACCAGCAAGGAAAGGGCAAGAGAGACTTACCTTTAACATCATATAGGGTTTCTTCTATACTTCTAGTTCTCTGCCACTCCCTTACCTCTCCTTTTGGACATGCTGGCTATATGACTACCTTTTTGTCAGGTTCAGGAAACCCCAGCCTATCCCTAGCATTTACTTTGATACTGGGTGAAGCAAAGGCCATAACATTCCTCTGCACACCCAGGTGTCAGGCTTATCTATGGACCATTCCTGTTCTCTTCTGCTGCATTCTGCAGAAATCATTGGCTGGATCTGTCAGTTTTCTAGTTTATTCTTCATCTGGCCTTTCTGCTGTTCATATAGTGAGACTTTTGTTTCAATGATAACACTTTTCATTTGTATCATCTTTAGTTGATTCTTTTTTATGGGTGCAATATGTACTACATTTCTCTGAGGATATTAATTATGCTTGTCGTAAAGTCCTCTTGTGCTTTCTCTGTTAACTCCAATTCCTTGTCATAAGCTCTTATGTTTGTTTGAGTGTGTTATCTGCCCTTAACAGAGTAGGCTTTCCCACGTTGTTTGGTCATTCCTGAGTTTAGTTTCTCTTTGTAGTTGAGATTCTGCTGCTTCTGTTTTCCAGTTCTAAAAGTGAGGGGAAATGAGCTGCTAGGGCTTGTATTCCAGCTGGATTTCCACTGAGAATGAGGACAGTGTGTCCTTTGGAAGAGGGCTATAGGGTTGATGTGCCATCCACTGCTCTTCTTGCAGTACCCCAACCAATCACACTGTAGGTGGCCCCAGGTCATTTCTGGTAGGGCAGCATTTGTGCAGCTACTCCCATGCCCTGAGCTGAGGTTGGGATTTTTTTATTATATCTTTTCTGTCACTCTTGGCGATTTGGTGGAGTTTGTGGGCATAGAGATTTGGGATGTTTTCAATCTGCCAACCTGAAATAGCACAACTTCTTAGGAAATGTTTATACCCCTATTATGTCCTAAAGAAACTGAGGCAAATGTGTACAGGATACAAGTACAAGAATGTCCAAAGCAACATTGTTTATAATAACCAAAAACTAGAAAAACCTCAGTATCCACAGTAGATTGAGTAAATAAATTGTGGTGTAGTCATATAGTGGACTATTATAAAGCATCACTGTCCAGTAGAAATATAATATGAGGCCATATGTGTAATCTTAAATTTTCTAGTAGCCACTTAAAAACTAAAGGTAAAATGAAGCTGGTAAAGTAAATGTTAATAATACATTTTATTTAACCCTTATATCCAAAATATTATCATTTCAACATGTAATCAATAAAAATATTATTAAGAGACAGTCTACATTTTTTTTTTTTGGAGGTACTGGGGGCCAGGGATTGAACCTGGGACCTCATATGTGGGAAGCCAGAGCTCAACCACAGAGCCACATCAGCTTCCCTGAGTTGTTTTTTTCATTTGCTTTGCTTGTTGTTTATTTTTGTTTTTTCAGGAGGCACTGGAAACCAAACCTGGGACCCTCCCATTTGGGAGGTGGGCGCTCAACCGCTTGAGCCACATCTGCTCCCTCTATGTTCTTTTTTATATTGTCTTCAAAATATCTATAATATTATTACTACTCTATGTTATCAATATAAAAATTGTTAATGATAGAGTTTACATTGTTTTTTCCATATTGTCTTTGAAATCACAATTTCTTTGCTAAATTTTCATCATAAAACTTCTTCTGTATTTATATTTCATAAAATTTACAGTTGAAAAAAGTAGCATTGCATACCCAAGTTGTTCTAAACATACTCAAAGGTTTTCCAATAGCTGAATTATCAGTTTTTTTATTTAAATTTTTAAAAAATTAAAAGTTCCGTTCCTTAGCCACACTAAGTACTCAGTAGCCACATGTGTCTAGTGGTGACCTTGGGCATGCAGCACTGAAGCATTGAAATGAACCAACCTCAGCTATACATGTAACAACATAATTTTACAAGCATTGTTGAGTGAAAATAATACATTCCATTGCAAGTCAATGTACTCAACATTACAAAATTAATGTTGAGATTGAAAATAATGCATGTAATATGATTCCATTTATTTAAAGTTCAAAGGCAGTACTAAATCTATGTTGTTTATCATTGACATATAATAGGTAAAACTATATTTAAAAACAAGGAAATAAAAAATCAGGATCGTGATTACCTCCAGGGGTCAGAGAAAGGGTTGTGACTAGAAAGGGGCACACTGGGAGCACTATAATTATTAAACCTAACATTTATGTTATCTGCAGACTATGCACATTTTAGTTCTCAAAAAATTTTTTTTCATTGGGGAAAAAAAGTCAGATGGCTTCACTTGCAACCCTGACATAGTTCCATGTTGGGCTTCTATAATGAGGTTTGAGGAAAGAAAGGAGGAAATGGCAGTTCTGCACATCTTGGTGCCACCTAGACTTGGGTTCTGAAAGGGGCTTTGTAATGTAGAGTGTTAGGCATTAAATGTAGGATTTGGTGGGAAGAGTGGGTAGAGTAAGTGTATTTGTCACAGGTGGAGGGAGAAGCAGGGAGATGGATGCCAAGGAGGGCATGAGAAGAAAGGTTTGAGTAAAAACAGAGCAGAGATCACATCCCTAAATTAAATAAGAATTAGAATATTTAGGTGGCAACATTACCCAGGTTTCCCCCATATTTAGAAGTTAGTGCTATGCGGCAAACAGTTGTAGTTTGCAATTTGATCCAGAAATAACCTTTTCATTTTCCAGAGTTCTCAGTGACAATTATTTGAGCGAATTACATAAGGATTCATTTGAAGGCCTGCTATCCCTCCAATATTTGTAAGTTAGTTAGTTAATCATATTTGTTTCTGAGTTTTTTAGTTATACTATCCATATAATGAATAAGGGGTGTGAATTAGATATTCTCTAAAATTTCTTCCAGCAGTAAAATCCTGCAATTCTGTAAATCTGTAGCGTTCCAGCCCATCTCTAGCATTAAATACTCCTTTGCATTTTGAATTTTAATTATATAGACAAGCTACAAATAGAAGGAAATTTCAGTTATAGAGGGAAATTGGTAATGAGATCTGAGTAATTACAGACACCCATATGAACCTTGATTTATAAGTGTCCGTATAACATCCATTTATATTCAGTCTATGGCCCACAGATCAAATCTGGCTCATGGTCTGATTTTATACAGTCTTGTAAGCTAAGAATGGTTTTTACATTTTTAAAGAGTTGTAAAAGAAAAGAGAGGAACAAAAGAGACCATATATGGCCTGCAAAGCCTAACTTTTTTACTATCTGGTCTTTATAGAAATGTTTGAAAAAGTTGGTTTAGTAGAATGAGAGGAATTAAAGTTAACCTCAGATTTTTGCTTAAAGGACAAGAAAATCTGGAACACATACTTAATTTGAATGCCATTATCCCAGAATTTTTTGATAATTTAATCTGAATTAAAACAACACTTAAATATTAAATATTTACTTAAGCAGATGAATTATATAAATGATGTTATCAAGAGCATATTTAGTTACCAAGAGAACAGACTGGTGTTAAGGATTTCAATGCAGGAATTGTTATACCATATAACAAAACAATGTTTAAAATGAGAGTTAAGTGGTATAGCTAGAAATGTTTACACTAAGTAAGCATATAAAAAATGCTCCTAACCACTAATTACAAAATAAAAATCTCTATTGCCCCATTGCTTGGGAGGGAATACCTGCATAGTATTTATATCTATTTAGAAATAAGGAGAGACTATGATCTTTGCTATAAACGTGTGATTTGTATTTTTGTGCAGGCCAGAATTGTGTGTCTTTAATCCTTATTAAACTAATTCATGATACTCTTTAGCAAATAAGTTCCTCTTGCAAATTTAGTAGGCTTAAGGGAAGGTGGTTATAAAGAACTGTACAGGATACTAAAAATAGTCCTCTGACTTAGCAAACCTTTAGGCCTTAGGGGCACTGCCACTATTGTGTTGGTCTTCTTGGGCACCTCTGGCATCTGGGCAAATGAGACAACTGCTCAATGTAGCACATCCTTCATTGCTTCTACTTTGAAATACTTTGTAAGCTAATTATTTCACATTGGCATATTTATTCCCACTCATTAAAAAAAGCCAACCAATAAAAATGTTTTTAAAAATTATGCTGCCTTATGCCCTAGTGTTGGTGGTCAAAAATGAGTAAGACAGGGTTCCTACGCTTCTAGGAAATCACGATCTCGCAGGGAAAACAAACACATAAGCTCAAACCATAAGTCAACAGGCCCTAATGAAGAACAAGCAGAGGTGCAGAAGATGATGCCATGAAGTAATAAAACTACA
>PVKH010021552.1:0-14303 GCA_004027955.1 Chaetophractus vellerosus | reverse complement strand
ATGGCAAGTGTATAATTAGTATAACTTTTCTTACTTTTCCTCTGATCTCCTGCTACCTTCACGTTATGAGTCTTCAAAGCTATTGTGCAACTCATGGAAATATAGAATACAGGCTCCAGGACCAGACTTCGTGTATTCATATTGCATCAATGCCACTAGCTAGTTGTATATCCATGGCTAAGTTATTTAACTGCTTTGTACCACATCAGTAATCCATAAATAATAAGTGTACCTCCTTTCTAGGTTTCTTATGAAAATTTAATTGTGACAACTTTTTGCTTATCAGCACCAGTACATGATTAATACTCAACAAATATTAGGATATTATTATATTTCAAGATGTAAGAGACAGTAATTTCTAATGGACCAGGTAGAGATTTCCTTGAAGGTATCCCGGTTTGGAGTCAATGAGCAATGATTGACAATATGTTCTCAATGAATGGGAGACCTGGTGGGCTTTTTCTGTGGTCATTTCAGTGTGGCATATGATTTTGTTTTTCTAACCTGCAGTAATCCGTAAAATAGGAGCACTTCAATTGTAAAGCCAGTGGAGTCTGGGAGGAGGCAGTTAACAGAGAGAGTTGCCCTTACATATCACATATATCCAAAATATATGCTCTGAATCAGCAATTCCTGATACATGAGATATAAGGTATACAGAGGGAACAGAGATAAAAAGAGAGTAGAAGGACAAAAATAAGATTAAAATAGAAATAAAGCAGGAAGACACTACTATTTATTTAGTATTTAATGTGTGCCAGACACTTTGTTTGACTAACATTATTCATTCTCACAGTAAGTAGGTGCTATTATTCCCATTTTTAGAGACGAGCTTAACATACATCTACAGGCTTACCAGAACTGATGGGTTTATTTTCTCACTTGTGAGCTTGACTAGGCTCTTTTAACACTGTCATTCAGCCCTTTCAACAGCAGTGTGCACAGGTAACCTCAGGAAGGTGAGACAGCAGAGTAGAGATGTGGATTGGATTTAAATATGTCCAAAATGTCTACCTGCTCTATATACTACAGATTCCTGCTGCAATTAGGTAGTTTATTTTGTCAGCATTAGCTAACATTTTCATTAGCAGTGGAAGCCCATGTGATTGTGATCATTTTGAGATCCTGAGTTAAGCTGATCATGCAGCTCAAACTCAAGTCTCTCCTAATAACAATGTGGGCAGATCTTGGGGGATAAGAAGAGTTTGTCGTCAGTCCCGGGGTTATTTGGTTTATTTATATGACATGTAATACAGTCCAATTCCAAAGCTTTTCCCAATTCTGTCCATGCCTAGGCACCCACTATCCCAAAGCAGTTGTTATTTAGTTGGCATAAAGATTGAGATGATCCTGCCACATACTATTCAAGTCATTTGCCCTTGTTCAAGGTATTATTGACATACAGGGATTAACAAGTTCTAAAAGATACCAGTTGCTTATGAACAAGAACAATATCATGGTAACACTCACATAGATACCATGTCTGTTTGCATCCCTTTTTTCAGTTCTTCTGGATATATTCCTAGTAGAGGAATTACTGGATCATACAGCAGTTCTATAGTTAGCTTCTTGAGGAACCGCCAAACTGTCTTCCACAGAGGCTGCACCATTCTACATTCTCACCAGCAGTGAAGAAGTGTTCCTATTTCTCCGAATCCTCTCCAGTACCATAGTTTTCTGTTTGTTTTTGAATAATAGCCGTTCTATGAGGTGTGAGATGATATCTCATAGTTTTGATTTGCATTTCCCTAACAGCTAGTGATATTAGACATGTTTTCATGTGCTTTTTCTCCATTTGTATTTCCTCTTGGGAAAAATGTCTATTCAAGTCTTTGTCCCATTTTTGGCTTGCCCTTTTATTGTTGAGTTGTATGTTCTCTTTAAATAGCATTTAAAAACAAACTCTTGTTGGATATGTGGTTTCCAAATATTTTCTCCATTGAATAGGCTGCCCTTTTCACCTCCTTGATGAAATCCTTTTTATCACAAAGATGTTTAAGTTTGAGGAGGTTCCATTTATCTAATTTTTTCTTTCGTTGCTTGTACTTTGGTTGTAAGGTTTAAGAAATCACCACCCAACATCAGGTTTTTAAGATGTTTCCATACATTTTCATCTAGGAGTTTTATTGTTCTAGCCTTTCTATTTAGGTCTTTGATCCATTTTGAGTTAATTTTTATATAAGGTGTGAGATGGGGGTCCTCTTTCTTTCTTTCAGCTATGGATATCCAGTTGTCCCAGCTACATTTGTTGAATAGATAGTTCTGGCCAAGCCTAGTGGGCTTGACAGCCTTGTCAAAAATCACTTATCCATAGATATGAGGGCCCATTTCTTAGCAATCAGTTCAGTTTCATTGGTCTATATGTCTATCTCTATGCCAGTATCCTACTGTTTTTACCACTGTAGCTAGCTAATATGAGTTTAAGTTTGAAAGTAAGAGTTCTCCAACTTTGTTCTTCCTTTTTAAGATGTTTCTGGCTATTTGGGGCCTCCTACCCTTCCAAATAATTTTGATAATTGGCTTTGCCATTTCTTTAAGAAGGCTGTTGAAATTTTTATTGGGATTGCATTGAATCTGTATATCAATTTGGAAGAACTGACATCTTAATGATATTTAGTATTCCAATACATGAATACAGAAAGTTCTTCCATTTATTTCGGTCTTCTTTGATTTCTTTTAGCAATGAATTTTATTTTTCTGAAGACAGGTCCTTTACGTCCATGGTTAATTTTATTACTAAACATTTGATTCTTTTAGTCACTATTGTAAATATAATTTTTTTCCTGAATTCCTCCTCAGATTGCTCATTACTGGTGTATAGAGACACTGCTGAATTTTGTGTATTAATCTTGTATCCTGCCACTCTGTTGAACTTGTATATTAGCTCTAGTAGGTTTGTTGTAGATTTTTTAGTACTTTCTAAGTAAAGGATCATATCATCTATGAATACTGAAATTTTTACTTCTTCCTTTCCAATTTGGATGGCTTTTACTTATTTTTTTGCCTATGTGCTTGAGCAAGTACTACTAACACAAGGTTAAATAAAAGCTTGTTCCAGATCTTAAAGGGAAAGCCTTCAGTATTTCACCATTGAGTATGATGTTAGCTCTAGGTTTTTCATATATAACCTTTATCATGTTGAGGGAGTTTCCTTCTATTCCTATCTTTTGAAGTGTTTTTTTAATCAAGAAATGATGCTGTATTTTGTCAAATGCCTTTTCTGTGTCAATTAAGATGATCATGCCATTTTTCTTCTTTGATTATTAATGTGATTGATTTTTTGGTGTTGAACCTCCCTTGCATGCCTGGAATAAAACTGACTTGATCCTGATGAATAATTCTTTTAATGTGTTGTTGGATTCAATTAGTGAGTAGTTGTAAAGGAATTTGCATCCATATTCATGAGGGAAATGGATCTGTAATTTTCTTTTTTCATAATATCATTAACTGTCTTTGGTATTAGGATGATGTTGGCTTCATAAAATGAGTTTGGTACTATTCCTTCCTGGTTTTTTTTGGAAGATTTTGAGTCATAATGCTATTAAATCTTTTTTTGAGTGCTTGATAGAATTCACCTGTGAAGCCATCTGGTCCCGGGCTTTTCATTTTGGAGAGGTTAACTGTTTCAATCTCTTTACTTGTGATTGGTTTGTTGAGGTCTTCTATTATTTCTAGGGCCAGATTTGGTTGTTCATATGCTCCTAGGAATTTGTCAATTTAATCTACATTGTCTAGTTTGTTGGTGTATACTTATTCATAGTAGCTTCTTATCACTTTTATTTATGTGGCATCAGTAGTAATGTCCTTGTTTCCATGTCTGATTTTATTTATTTGCGTATTCTCTTTTTTTTTTCTTCTTTGTCTGTCTTGCTAAGGGTTTGTTGATCTTCTCAGAACCAACTTTTGGTTTTATTGGTTCTCTCTATGGTTTTTATGTTCTCACTTTCATTTATTTTTGCTTTGATCTTTATTATTTCTTTCCTTGGGCTTGGTTTGGGATTAGTTTGCCATTCTTTTCCTAGTTCCTGCAGGTGTGTAGTTAGGTCTTCAATTTGAGCTCTTCCTTCTTTTTTAAGGTAAACACTAAGGGCTATAAATTTCCCTCTCAGCACTGCCTTGCTGCATCCCACAGATTTTGATAGGTTCTGTTCTTGTTTTAATTTGTCTTAAGATATCTAACAATTTCTCTTGCAATTTCTTCTTTGAACCACTGATTATTTAAGAGTTTGTTATTTAATCTCCATATATTTGTGAAGTTTACTTTTTTTCTGTCTGTTATTGATTTTCAGCTTCATTGTATTATGATCAGACGCAGTGCTTTGTATAATTTTGACCTTTAAAAAAATTATTTTGTGACCCAACATATGGTCCATCCTGGAGAAAGAGCCATGAGCACTTGAGAAAAATGTATATCCTGCTGTTTTGGGGTGCAAAGTTCTGTATATGTCTATTAGGTATAGTTCATTTATCAAATTCCCTGTTTCTTTATTGAACCTCTGCCCAGATGTTCTACCCAATTATGAGAGTGGTGTATTGAAGTCTGTTAACTATGATTGTAGAGACATCTTTTTCTCCCTTCAGTTTTTTTCTGTGTTTGCCTCATGTAATTTGGTTCACTCTGGTTAAGTACACATACATTTATGATTGTTATTGCTTCCCGGTGAATTGCTTCTTTTATTGATAGTGTCCTTCCTTGTCTCTATTAACAACTTTGCTTTGAAAGTTTATTTTATCTAATATAAGTATAGCTACACCAGATTTTTTTTTGGCTGCTGCATGCATGGAATAACTTTTTCCAACCTCTCACTTACAATCTATTTGTATCCTTGGGTCTAAAGTGAGTCTCATGTAGACAGCATATAGATGGCTCATATTTTCTTATCCATTCAAGCAGTCTGAGTTTTTTGATTGGGGAATTTAATCCATTAGCATTCATTGTTATTACTGCAATGACAATTCTTACTTCACCTATTTCAACCTTGGGTTTTACCTGTCATATTTTATTTTCACCACTCTTTTTATACTTTTAGTTACTTTTACTGATATAATCTTCACTTCTAGACTCTCTTCCAAGCCTCTCTCTCCTGTCTTTTCTTCTCATGGTGAAACAAGCCTGTTAGTATTTCCTGCAAAGCCAGTTTCGGGGTTACAAACTCTCTCAGTTTCTGCTTATCTGTGAATATTCTAAAATCACCCTTATTTTTGAAAGACAGTTGCTGGATATAAGATTCTTGGCTGGCAGTTTTTCTCTTGCAGTATCTTAAATATATCATACCACTGCCTTCTTGCTTCCATGGTTTCTGATGGGAAATCAGCACTTAATCTTGTTGGGTATCCCTTATATATTATGCATCACTCTTCTCTTGCTGCTCTCAAAATTCTCTCTTTGTCTTTGTCAATCGACATTCTGATTATTATGTGTCTCAGAGTTGGTCTATTTGGATTTATTCGGATGGGAGTATGTTGTGCTTCTTGTACATAGATATCCATGTGCTTCATTAGGATTGGGAAATTTTCTACCATTATTTCTTCAAGTATTTCTTCTTTCCCTTTGCCTTTCTCTTCTCCTTTTGGGATACCTATGACATGTATGTTTGCATGTCTCTTGCCATCATTTAGTTCCCTGAGATGCTGTTCAATTTTTTCCATTCTTTTCTTCATCTCTTCTTTATATGTTCACTTTTGGAGGCCATGTCTTCAAGCTCACTGATCCTTTCTACTGCCTCTTTAAATCTGCTTTTATATGCCTTCAGTGTATTTTAAATTTCACTTATTATGCCTTTCATTTCCAAAGATCTGTTATTTTTAGGTATGCTTTCAAATTCTTCTTTCTGTTTACCATTGCCACCTTAATATCCTCAATCTTTTTAGTCATCTCATTGAATTTAATAAGAGGTTTATTTGAACATCTGTGGTTAGTTGTCTAAACTTCTTTGTGTCATCCGGAGGTTTAGTTTGTTCCATTGACTGGACCATATCATCCTGCTCCTTGGTATGGATTGTAATTTTTTTGTAGTATCTCGGCATCTGATTTACTTGATATATTTATTCTGGGTACAGTTTTTCTCCTTGGTCTAAAGTTTCTATTTGATTGGAATTGTGCTAAGTCCCTCTTTGATATTTGGTTAAATTTATTTTGGAACGTTTTGGTGGCTTGTGTTACAAATCTGCATTTTTCAGCACGTATTCATCAGTTTCTTGTCCTTTCTCCCTTGCTTGTGGCAGAGTAGAATCTAAGGATGCAGTTGGTACTGTACACCATGGAGTCTGGTGCTGTCACATTGCCCCAGGGACTGATGAAGATTCTCCCACCTTTCTCCCCCTGTCAGGGGCAGGGATGGAGGCACAGGTTTGTCCAACAATCCTGTCAGTGCAGGCCAAAAGCACCTGCAGTTGCCCTGGGAAGCTGAGGACTCACCTCCCTTCTCCTGTCCTATTAGGAGTTGGGATGTAACCATATGTTTGCCCAACAATCTAATCTGTGTTGGCCAAAAGTGACTGAAGTTGTCTGGAGAAGCTGAGGGTGGGATGGAGCCACTGGTGTGCCCAAAAATCTAGTCCGTGTGGGTCAAAAGTGTCTCCAGTTCCCTGGAGAGGCTGAGGAAACTCTGCCCCCTGTCCTGTCCTATTGGGGGCAGGAATGTAGCCACATGGGTGCTCAACAGTCTAGTCCATGCAGATTGAAAGTGACTACATTTGCCAGAGAGGATGGTGCAGTCCCCTCAGCTTCTGCCCTGCTGAATTGGGGCTGGAGCCCAGGCTATGGCAGAAATCTGACCTGAGTTAAAATAAGCTGTGATTTTCAATCAGCCCCACTTCCCCTCATGTAGGGGGTGGAGTTAAAATGGAGGCTACCTGCTTTTTCCTGACTTGGATAGATTCAAACCTTAGATATACTTAGGATTGGACTTTGGCCCCCTGAACTTGCTAATTAGTTGCTTAAGTCAGTGCCCAACCACCTTTTCCTCCCCCATTTTTGAGAAAATGGAGCTTCTAACCAGGGAATAGCTCCTGAGGTGTCTTGCTCTGCCAGGCACCGGCCTTCATGTCTCGGAGTGCTTTACTCATGAATCTTCAGTGCAGATGGGCAGTCTCCTTCTTCCATTCTTCCAAGAATGTTGCAGGATGCTCATCTGGTCTCGGCGCCACCCCACCCCCCCAAAGTATATTTACATAGCTCTAGCAGATTACTAACTGTATTGTAGGATCCGCTGCCTCTTGGAGCTCCTACTCTGCCATCATCTTACCAACAATTTTGTTTTGCAGAAAGTTTCGCCATGAACAAAGAAGAAAATGATCATAGAAAATATAAATGACACTCTATACTGATGAAAACATTTATTGAAAGCTATAAGGTATTCATTCTCATTCAGATGTTCATTCATTCAGATTTTACAAATATTGAGATATGCAGACACTCATTCAGATGTTTCATGTATGTTAGCATGCAGAGGGGCCAACACAACATTTGCTTGGAATATAGCCATCTGCTTGGAATACTGATTTATTTTAAATCTCTTTCCTGCCTTATATAAAATTGTAAAAATTAGAAACCATAAAGTTCAAAGGTAGAAAAAATAATATTTCAACATTTTGAAATAAAATTTCTACTATTTTAGTCTCTCTTGTGCAAAAATCATATATATGAATATATGTAGGCAGATAGATACATATAGATAAATAGAAAGAAAACTACACATATCCATACTATGCAGTGCTTTAAAGCCTCACATTCAGTTAGCATAAATATTATGAGCTTTTTCCATGTTGATGAATATTTTTATATAAAATTATGCTTAGTAACTGCATATTCATTACGTGGATATACAATGTTTCACTTAACTAATCCCCTATTGTTGAATGCTTATGTTGTTTCTGAATTTTTGGCCCTTGTAAACTATACTGCTATGCTAGTTAGCTATTGATAAAAGAGTGTTGCATAACAAACCACCTCAAAATTCAATGATTTAAAAGAATCAATGTATTAATAAATATACTAGTTGCCATGGCAGGTCTGCTTCCAATTGCAGGTCTGCTGTCACAATCTGTTCCATGTAAGTCTCATATTCTTTGGGGCTATCCAGGGTATGCTATTTCTAAGACAATGGCAGGGGCAAGTTTCACTTTTCATGCATATTCTATGCCCCTGTTGACATCATATTTTCCTATAAACACTTGTCCAAAATAAATCACACAGCCACTCTTAAAATACATTTCAAATTTGGAAAGAAAAGCTGCAGACAATATAAGAAAGAGCATGGGTATTTAGAAGGGTGAATTATTGGGGTCCTTTGAGCCATCTACCACAATTGTAATATACATTCTTATATATACAAATTTACATATATCTCCTTTGAACTGTTGTCTCTTCAATATTATTTCCTGAAGGCAGGGTTGGACAATATGTTTCACTGGCCCATCTGCTGATATCACCTACTTTAAAGCCTAGAAATCTGCTGTGGGCTTAAGAGTCACTTTACAGAGTTAACTCAGGGCATCTCAGACTTTTCTGATAGTTTGTTTTGTTGCCCTCATTCCTGGTAGGTGCTGCATGTCAGCTACCTTCTTTCCTCTGGCTGTCCTGGTTGATGACCTCAGGCTATTTTTCTTTATGTCCTGAATGAATGTCTTCACTATTATTTGAGAAGCATGTTTGGTATTTGCTTTTCAGCACCTTGCAAGGTGGCCCTGGGGAAATGACATTGCTGTGATACCCTCCCCAGCCTTGAAGGAGGAATAACAGGCCTTGTTAATTGCCAGCCTAATCTGACCTTGGAGAAAGAGATCAATCTTAGACCAGTGGGTTTTTTTATGAGAAGTTTTTCTCTCTTCTTCATAACAATGTGGCTTCCCAGGTTCTTTATTTGGTCAGATATTACAATTAATCTTGCATATCTCCATCTTCACAGTCTGAATGGAATCCCTAAAAACATTTAAATGTGTAAACTTGTTAAAAATCGTTCAATATCTATGCAAGTAATGTGTGAGACACCCACAATTTTCTTCTACATATGTCTTCAGATACTAGATCAATGGTTCTCAAACTTTAGCTGGATTTCTTAAAAATGTAAGTTCCTAGGCTCTAAATTCAGCCCTCCATCGCCAATCCCCCAAATATGGTCATGTTTAACAATCATCCTTTGGAGCATGTAAAATTCAGATTACATCTCAAGAAACCTTTCTAGGCCAGAGGTTTTTAAACCTAGCTGCACATTAAAAAAAATAAGAGCAATTTTAAGAATACCAATGCCTGGGATCCACCCCAAAGATTTGTATTTAATTGGTCTTGGTTGGGGCTCAATCAATAGTATACTACAGAAATACCTCTGTGAATGTCAATATGTAGACAATTGATAATCATTGTTCCAGACCCTTGAAACTTTGCTGAGAGTCAACAGGTGCTGTTATTTGGCCATCATTAAAAACTTGTACACACATACACACACAAACTCACACACATCCTATGGGTATTGTTTTCTGTACTTTCATTTTCCATTTCAATTTTTCTCCAGGGAGATTTAAGGACTTTCAGCCTGTCTTGCAGTCCACAAATAACACTAGTAGGATGTGAGAACTTTCCTAAAGGAGAATTTCTGTTATTAAAATTGCTCCTTTGGGCTCCTAGTTTCAGCTATGACATACAGAGCTTGGAAGTCAACATTCCCATTCTTACAACAAGGAAAAGCTAGGCAATCTGAGAATCAGTAACATTCCTTGGATCAATCAGCGAACTGAGGTTGTAGGGTGACCCCCTCCCCCAATCTGAAGAGACAGGCATATCCAGAGAGACCCATCAACTGATACCTGCTTACCTGAAGCAGAAGCCACTAGAGCTCACAAGAAGCCACTAGGAGGAATGCTGTGCAGTAAAGCATTAACAGAGCAGGGCCAAGACTGCTTTTTATAGAAAGTCCTGCTTGCAAGGTGCACCCTTCTCAGGCTGTGAGACCATTTGGAGAGGTTTCCCATTTCCAAAGTTGAAAGAGTGGCTCTCTATTTCTAAACTGTTTGGACAAATAATGTGGCTTATGATGGACACCTGTTTTCCTTCTGGGAGTCTGAAATTTTGGTACATGCAAGGCAGAGAGTGCCTTTATGACAGTCTCCAATAAAACCTTGGGTGCGGAATCTCTAATGAGCTTCCCTGGCAGACAACAGTTCATATGTGTTGTCACAACTTATCACTGGAAAAATTAAAATAGTCTTGTGTGATTCCACTGGGAAAGGACTTTTGGAAGCTAATGCTTAGTTTCCCCCAGAATTCACACCATTCCTCCTTCCCTTTGCTTGCTTTTTTTTTGCAGTAATAATCCATAACCTCATGTACAATTGTATGTTAAATCCTGTAAGTGATATTAATATAATATGTCTGGTTTTCAACAAAAATATTACAAGGAAATCCAAAAGGCAAGGAAAAACTCATTCTGAAGAGACAAATCAGTTATCAGAACCAGACCCGGTTATGATACAGACCCAGGGATGAGCCTCTCTGGCACTGAGGAATTACTACCAAGCACCAACTAACAATGAAACTGGAAAAAGACCTTGACCAAAAGGGAGAAAATGTAAAGACAAATGAGTTTATATGACTAAGAGACTTCAAAGTGAGTCTGGAGGTAATTCTTGGACACATCTCAGCAGGATCTCTTTGCTGCCAAAGTAGATACTATCCCAAATAGCAGGGCTCCTGAGGGCTATGGAGACATCCAGACACTATAGTCAGGGCAGATAGCTCAAGAGTTTGGTGCCTTGCCACTGAGTCCTACTTTGGAATTTATGCTCCCCAGTGTGATAGAGTTGGACTCAGTTGTAGTTTCCCTACACATGGCTCTTCTGTTCTATTTGAACATATAATTAGTACTAGAGTTGGTAGATGTTTGTCCAAGAGACTTAAATCCTTGGGCTCTCCATGTGCCAGCTGGGCCCTGAATCTCAATGGAGTTGCAACCCCTACTCTCCAGTTCATTCGTCTCACCCAGGACAACTAACATGGAGGTGATGATGGACAACTACCATACCAAGGAACTGAGAGAGTCTGCAACTGCAAGCAAAAGAGTCCCATCCATCGGCCCTATGGGATCACAGCCCCCTCTCAATTAGAGGTGGAGTAGACATCACCATCCCAGAATGCTTAGGATTGGGGGATGAACTATGGACTAAAGTAGACTTACTGGTATTCTACTATAGACTTATTGTGATTCTAGCACTGGAAGAACTTATATCATTGATGTGGAGGCAGTGGCCCCTGGAGGTTCTGAGGGAAGGGAGAGGGAAAAACAGGTATAAAACAAGGGCATTTTTGGGACTTGGTAATTGTCCTGAATCACATTGCAATGACAGATACAGGCTATTATAAGTCTTGCCATAACCTACAGAATTGGGTAGGAGAGAGTGTAAAATGCAATGTAAACTTTAATCCACATTTAGCGGGAATGCTACAAAATGTGTTCATCAATTGCAACGAAAGTCCCTCACTAATGAAGGATGTTGTTAATGTGGGAAAATGTGGGAGGTGTAGGGAGTGGGGCATATGGGAATCCCCTATATTTTTATGTGACATTTGTATAATCTAAGTATCTTAAAAACAATAAAAATAATTTTTTAAAAAAAAAATTGCTATCTGTGGGGAGCAGACTTGGCTCAAAAGGTTGAGCACCTGCCTCCCACATAGGAGATCCCAGGTTCAGAGCCCCGTGCCTCCTGGAAAAAAAAAACAACAACAAAAAGCAAAACAAACAAACAAAAAAACAATTCAGAGAAGCCAATGTGGCTCAATGGTTAAGCACAGGCTTCCCACATACAAGGTCCTGGGTCAATCCCCACCCCCCGGTTTCTCAAAAAAAGAAAAAAATTACCATCCAGGGAATTTAAAATGGCTATGTATAATATTTTAAGGGTGTTAATGGGAAAAAATAGACATCATTTAAGAATAAATGCATAATGCAAAGAAAGAAATGAAAATTCTAAGAAAGAATTAAAAGGAAACATGATAAATCAAAAACGCTGTACTAGAAATGAAGAATGTCTTTTATCGGATCATCAGTAGACTATAAACAGCTAAGGAAGTAATAAGAGCTTGAAGATTGGTCAAGAGAAACTTCCCAAATAGAAATATGAAAAGAAAAATGAACAAAATAAACCAACATACATTCCAAGTACTATGGAACAATTTCGTGAAGCATAACATATGCATACTTGGAATACCAAAAGCAAAAGAAAGAAAGAAGCAGAAGAAATATGTAAGTAATGATGGAGAACTTTCCAAACTTAATGACAGACTCCACATCACAGAGCTAGGAAGCTGACAGAATGTCAAGTAGGATAAACATAAAAATGAGCATGGGTGTACAGACATCCATGCACAAACTCTGTATATAATATTCAAATGGCAGAAACCAAAGATGAGAAATTTTTGAAAAATAAGTAAAGGAAAAGAAAAATATGACCTAGAGAGGAACAGGGATATGAATTATGGCAACTGTATCATCTGAACCTGTGCAAGCAAGAAGAGAGAAAAGTGAAATATTTAAAGTGTTGAAGGAAAAATTCCACTGACCTATGGTTATATGCAGTGAAATTACCCTTCAGAAATGATGTAGAAAGGAAGACTTATTAAGGAAAATAGAAACTGAAGAAATTCATTGTAGGCAGAATACCTTGCAAGAGATGTGAAAAGATGTTCACAAGGCAAAGGGAAAATGATATAGATCAGAATTTTGGATATTCATGAAGAAAGGAAGAGGATCAAAGAAGGAATAAATGAAGGTAAAATAAAATCTTTTATTTTTCTTATTCTTAATTGATTTAAAATATAACTGTTTGTCAAAGTAATAATAATTAAAATATTTTGGGTGATTATAGTATATGGATAAGTGAAATGAATGACAGCAATACCACAAGTTATGGGAGAGATAATTTGGAATTAATCTTTTATAAGGTACCTGCACCACACATGAAGTTTTTTGAAAGTAAACTTATATTAGTTAAAATGTATATTGTATATTTTAGGGAAACCATTATATATACATATATAAAATGGTTATATATATATATAATACACTAAGAGGAGAAATAAAAAGAAATGCTATTAAATGGTCTACAAAAATGAGTGATGGCAGAAAAGGGAGGAAAAAACACAAAAACAATGAATAGATAACAGTCACAAGGCTGGTATCTATTAATCCAAGTATATCAATCATCATTTCAAATGTGAATGGAATATATACCAATTAAAAGACAGAGATTTGTCAGAGTGGATGAAATTTAAGACCAACCTATATGTTGTCTGTAAGAAACCCATCATAAATATGATAACTAATAGAGTTTAAAATTAAAGATATACCCTGGTAACACTGATCAAATGACAGTTGGAGTAGGTATATTAATTTCAGACAAAGCAGACTTCAGAAAAAGGAAGATAGGGATATAGAGGGATGCTACATAATGATAAAGAGGTCCATCCTCCAAGAAGACATAATCATGCTAAAAGTGTATGCATCTACAAAATATGTGAGTCTTACTGATAGAACTGAAAGGAAAAATAGATAAATGCTCTGTTATAGTTGGAAACTTCAATACTGCTCTGTCAATAATTGATAGATCAAACAGACAGAAAGTCAGTAAGGATATAGATGACCTGAACAGAACTATCAATCAGCTTGATCCAATTGACATTTATAGAGCACACCATTTGAAGCATATTGAGTTACACTCTCCAATAAAAGACATGTTCTTTATCTTCGTTTACATCCTTGTGGGTGTGAACCAATTTTAAATAGGATCTTTTGAAGGTGTTATTTTTGGTTAAGGTGTGGCCCAACTGAATGAGGGTAGGTTTTAATCCATTTTACTGGAGGCCTTATAAAGAGAAGTCAGAAAGCCACAAAAGTAGCCAGAAACCAGCAGAAAAGAAGAGTAAACACAAAGAAACACCATGTTAATGCTAATAAAAAGAAAACTGGTATAGCTATATATTACAGTTTGATGTAATTATGAATTCCAAAAATCCATATTGAATCATGCTTGTAAGCTGATCTGTTCATCTGGGCAAGATTGGGTTGTGATTAGGGTGTTAACTGGGCCACTAGTAGGGTGTTGAGCCCTGCCCCTCGGTGGGTGTGGCCTCAAGTGTAAAAAGCAAGGCAGCAGATTTGAGAAGCATATTTTTGAGATGCAGTTCTGATGTTGGAGAGGGCTGTTCGCCTGATAGTCTACAGCTGACCTTGTGGAAGAAGTGTTAAGCCCGGAGAGAAACACAGCCCTGGCAGGAGAGGAACACAAAGGCCTGAGCCCTAGCAGACGTC
>PVKH010021551.1:0-14306 GCA_004027955.1 Chaetophractus vellerosus | reverse complement strand
ATATATATATATATATATATATATAATATAGCAGACTTTCTTCAAAAGTTATTTATTTCTCCAAACCACTCTGCTAAATAGGTTTCAACCTAATTGGAATTGCAATCTGCATATTGTAAATGCACCAAATAACAGTCTTCGAGACTTTTGTTCTGCTCCACAGTTTATGGGTTCACTGGTAGTAGATTTCCCCATATATATGCATACAAGAACATAAGAAAAGAGGACAGATGAATTGTCTTAAAACACACACACAGGGCCGGCTCGATAGCCCAGTGGATAGGGCGCCGGCATACCACATGGGAGGCCCCGGGTTCGGTTCCCGGGGACCTCTCCTAGCGGGCAGGCCGCCTTGAGAAAGGCAAGCCACCATGGGCGGGCCAGAGCCGCCGTGGGCAGGGCAAAAAGCTGCCACGGACAGGGCAAATGCCGCCACGGGCAGGGCAGGTCACCCGCGAATGGAGCGTAGCCAGCCACCCGCGAACTGAAAGCCAGCCGTGAATGGACGCAGAAGCCGCCGCCCACAAGCGGGGAAAGCCGCGCCTGCGCAGTGACCACTCTCGGCGTGTCGCCACAGCGGGGGGGAAGGGGAGATATGTAATAAAATAAATCTTTAAACACACACACACACACACACACATGCATACGCGCACACGCACGCGCGCACACACACATACATACTTGCCTCTGTAATCCCCAAAGCAGGGGGCAGAGAGTCCAGACTGAGAAATGGGATAATGCTTGTAATACCCCCAAAGAGACAAAACTATTAAGGGAGAAAGGAGGGTCATCAAGGCAATCAGTTTGTCTCCAGCCATGTGCAACTGTTAAGTCACACAGGTCTTTGAAGGGCCTCACACACTGCTGGTCTCTTCTTTCGTTCCCAGGGGAGGTTAGGAGGGGACCCCTACTCATCATCTAGCCCTTAACTCTCCCCACTCCTAAATTAGCCACATCTCAAATTAGCCATGGTTAATTAACAGAGATGCAAATCGTCACGGACCTACGTAAAGGTTTTTTCACAAGGAGTAAAACGGAATCTTATAAATCGAATAGGAAGATAAAAAAGGAGAGGGGGAGAGCAAGAAAACGTACCCAAAGCAAAAGGTCAACCTACAAACAATTGAGGAAATGAGAAAGAAAAGGGACAACAATAAGAATTCTCATAAAGGTCTGAGGATTTCTGTTTGTAACTCTGGGCTCACATGGAGAAGTAATTTATACTGGAGGACGAGCCACTGTTCTGGGGAAGAAAAGTAAGGACAAATATTCTAGAGTCCAACATTGGCCCAGGACGTGCCACCACAGACTGTTGCCACCACTGACTGCATTCAAATTCAGTTTCTGCTCCTTGCTCCCCTCACTCATTTCAATAAAGAAATGATTTCATTTTTTCAGATGCTGCATCTCTAGGGACCAAAGATATCCCTTGCTTCTTTAAAAAAGAAGCATCTTCTAGTTTACAGGAACTCCTTCCTACCCCTCCATACTATGACAATTCCAGCCACTGGAATTAAAAAAAAAATTTTCTCATCTTTGCATTAAGAAAGAAAGAAAGAAAGAGGAGAGAGAAATAGAGAAAGAGAGAGAGAAAGAGCGAGAAAGAAAGAAAAAAGAAAGAGAGAGAGAGAGAAAGAAAAGGAAGAAAGAAAAGAAAATGAATTTGAAGAGGAATTCTGCCAAAATCTGAACCTCCCAAATCTGGTTCAGCCACATTCTTGCCCACAACCTGTATTTCTCGGTGCCTCCCTACATTTCTCAAAATGCAGCTGCACAGACCTCTTAAAATTCAGATTTCTAGCACCTATAATTACAGGCCGCTCTCGGAGCCAGGCTCCTTTAATTAATGAACTTGACTCCTCTCTCTTCAAAGGAAATCTGCATAAGGGATATATCACAAGATGAACTGACCCCCAATCAGTGCTATCTGCTCGCTCTGCCCCATGGCAACACAAGAGTGAGGCTGGTTCTCGGCCTCCACTGACCTGCTCAGCGCATCCCCAATCTGGCACAATCTGATTGTGCAGTGAAGGCCATAAAACATTTCTTGGAACTTAAGGGAAGAAAAGGAAGCTTTCCTGGGTGTGACCAGCAAAATCCAAAGAAAAGGAGAATCTCCCTGGTTCAAGTACTCCTCTAGTTTTAGAGCGAGAGATAGTTTTCACTTTCCACCCTCTTCCAGGATAAAGTGTGGAGGGCAGAGCTGTTCAATGTGGACAAACCACAGAGGGAGCAGGCCCAGGCGTGGAAAACTCTGGAAAAGAAATGCATACAACAGCCCACGGACTGACATTTACCCCAAAGTAGAAAAGACAATGGAAAAGAAATCCTGTGCCTCTTTAAAACAAAACCAGTGGAAAAAGGATAAGGAAATGAAGACATTATATTCACAAGATCTGGAGGAAAATCTAAGCATATCCCAAAGATGACAAACTGACCTCAAGGTCTGATACCCAGATGGCCCTCACCCATTCTTGATACCACTCCTTTCTCAACCAACACCTGATTACCAGTTTTTTAAAAACTGGTTTTCCTTCTGGCTGCTCGGAGCAGCACAGCCAATACTGTTTATATCTGCCAAGCAGCCTATAGCAGCTTTCCTGAACATGCATATAACCTGGGAAAGCAGACTAGTTTTGGCTGCAACAGACTGGAAACGGTTGCAAACAAAGTTACAAATGCCAGAATAGACAAGGCTTGGGTCAAATCAAGATGATCCCAGGTAAAGTTTCAGGTAGGAGAGTTGCGATCCAGTAAGACCCCAATGGCTCTGGCAATCCAAAAACAGGCTGTATTCAGGCACTACCATCTGATAACTGTTTCTCAAGGGTCCCTCAGGCCCAAAAACCCCAGTGGGACATTTGCATTATTGACAAAATAAACATACCTCTTCTACAGGTAGAGAAAAAATTCTCCAAATATGTATCTGGTAACACATGTTCTGGGGTTTTTCCAGTTCCTCTTCTGTGATTGGGGCTATAAAACAAGGTTGGGGACCTACCAGGGAACAGCTCTAGGATTAATAAAAAATGTAAGACACACTGTCCTGACTTCCTAGGTCTTTTCCAGGGTACCTCACAGTATGGAAGTCAAAAATCGAATTAGAAAAAGATTGTATGGGGGAGCAATGAGGGGGAAAAAAAATGCCTAAAAAGGCTCCTTTGGGGTGGTGACAATTCAAAAAAGTTTGAGAAACTGAGCATGGGGGGGGGTGGGGGGGTAGATCGAAATAGATAATTCTGTACTCTGCCAAAAAGGGGTCTCAACATTTCAGTGAGTTACTGCTGTTGTGAAGACGATTTTGGAATAAAGGAGAAAAAAAAATAGTAACATCAGTCTCTCCAATGGTTAAACTCTTACAGCAAAGTAAATAACAAGGCATGATCCCTGACCACTGAGTCTAACTCCATGGCATCTCTGTCTTGTTTCCAGGCTTGGTTACATTCCATCTTTATGCCCAAGAATGCCCTGACACTAACACATCATCTCTGCTCTCCTACCAGATCCAGCCTTTGCGTCTACCAGCAGATTGCACCCTAGATCCACTGTTCACACTACTGCAGCCAGGTTCCAGGATGAGAGCACTACGACTTATTGTAAGGAGCAACCCACTTCCTCATTCCCAAATCACAGGCAACCAAAGCCAGGGGAAGGATATTTTAATTTGACTTGGTTTTCCTACCAAGACATTCTCAGAGTTCACTGTTCTTTAAAATGGAAGCATTTAATTTACTAAAAAACAAATTAGAAACATAGGACAGGAGAACACAGAACTGAGGACGGAGGTCGGGAGACGCAAAAAGAAGGCAGCTGGGAGGTAGCTGAGATCAGGAATGTCCAGGGATTCTTGGCACTGGCGCACACACCAGCCGGCCAGGCACTCTCTTTCCAGAGTGTCTCAAGGGGAAATCACCCATCGATCCTAGGACACAGGCGTTCTAGGACTAATCCCTTACCTCAGAACAGCCTCAGCCTCAAATTCCTGCTTGTGCTTTAATGTTTAAATTATTAAATGCATTAATGTATTTACATTATTCAAGTCTTATGTGCATTTTTCTAAGATAATTTATGTATAAGAGTTTGAATGTCCATGACTGTTAATGTCTACAACCCTTCCTGTTCATTATTGATTCTGGAAGGAAAAAAAAAAGTCAGAGTTTTAATGCCTTATTTTTAATGTATTAAGAGTCTGAATAAGTGCATTCTCTTTTTTCTTTTGTAATTTCATAATTTAAGTAGTGCATTTATTAAACTGACACAGTATGAATTGTGGTGAGGCCTGGCACGGCTCCACGCAGCCAGAGCAGCCAGCTGGAGGATCGCGCCCGCTCCTCTGCGCCCAGCAGCAGCTCCGCGCTTGCCGGCTCTCTCTCCCACTCAACAGGGGCAGGCTCTGGATGCCTTTAGGCTTTTGCAAGTAGATTTCTCTTCCTCCTTTGTAGAGTTCTTGCCCAAATCCCTCAAATCCTCTCTCCGTTAATTGTGTTCCAGAATTCTATTAAACTGCCTCTTTTTTTTTTTTTTTTTAAAGAGGGACCTCAAATTCATACAAGCATCAAACAGATACCACCTCGAACTCGGGCAGAAAAACTTCTTTCTTTTGAAATCCAGTTTCCCCAGCAGAAAAACCCTCTTGCAGCAATAGCCAGTAGAGCGACAGTGACACCCAATGGCCCATTAGATCAGTCCCAACTGAGCTTTCCCCATGGCTCTCCATGGAGATGGGTCCGAGGCCCAGAGTTCCTGTGTGAACACAGAAGCACAAATGAATATCAGGTTATCAGCTATTCATCAAGAAGAATCGCTAATGGAAAAAATTTCCTGCAGATACAATGAACACACACTATATGTAATTACCAAGTGTGCACAAAGTGCACAGTATAGCTCACATCAGTATGGTCTCTTTCTGGAGGGGTGACCTGAGTGTGCACATGCGTGAACACATACATGCGCATGCACACACACACATACACACAAGACATGGACTGGGCAACGCTGAACAAATCCACTTGGAGTTGGAAAAATGATGCCAGAAGTTGATCACTGCTATTTTAGAATGTGACTCTGCCATTTCTAATGCTATATTATACATAATTTTTTTTCTGTTTTCCCCCTTTCTTTTTCTATTTTTCTCTCTTTCTTTTCTTTATTTCTTCTTTTCTTTTTTGGCCACGCATTACCATTCTTTAACTGTTACAATTTATATCAGCATATACTGTTAAATAATTACAGGGAGCAGAGCTCACTCTAGTGAGGATATAAACGCGCTGTGGGAATCTACAGATTTAAACAAATAACACTCACAGCAGGGGGTGAGCGGATGAATTAGCATTAATATCCTGCCTGGGAGATCCCAGTGCACTGGTACTGCTTAAATACAGATCTTTTCTGTAACAGTCAATATGACAGCTCCCGGCAATACGGCCCCTTTCCTTTTCCCAGTCAATATAGCAGCCAGTGAAAATAGAAACGTCCCTATCGCAATCAATATAGCAGCCAGCTAAAATAAACCCTTCCCTTTTAAGGGCTATATAATAGTCAGCTAAATGGAAGAATTGGCACCCCTGCTGGATAGCTCAGCAGAGAAGCCAAGGAGCGAACAGGCCATGAGCACTAAATGATACTTCTGCTCCTCAAAGAGGCCCTCCTTGGGAAGGGAGGAGACATCCTTACGTAGGGAATCAGGAAAGAGCCTGCAAGGGACACTCACCAGGCTGCTCCTGGTCCCCAGAAGTAAATGCCCATGTCATAAGCAGGAACAGGGCACCCTTCGCTGCGGGTTTTAAAATGGCCAGAAACTCTAAAATCATTGTTAAAATTGTCAGCTGGAACCAGGGAACACCTGTCTCTGCAGGGGAATGAGAGTATTTGATTTGTGCTCACCCCCCACCAGCTCCTACCCTGGCCCCAGAAGAGGAAAGCATTAAGTAAGCCTGTGGTTTTCTGTTTTCCAGCAGCAGAAATAGCAGTTGTGTCAGAATCAGACATCCACCCGAAAGGGTAACAGCATTCTGTGTTGACTGCTACCCAGCATATATACAGAACTCGTTTTTAAACCTCACAGCCATCAATCTATTAAATATTTTGATGATACCACATTTCCCCCACTCACAACAGAGGAAATACTCTCTTTCCTGGAGACACATAGGAAAGAAATTTTATTATGATAGAGTTTAGAGGATAGCTTATCTTAAAGGCCAAAGTGGACCACAGGCCTTAAAAAAAAGATGAAAAAGAAAAACAACAAGGAGCATTTGATTAAAAGAGGTTCTTCAAACTGCATTTGAAGTTATTGTTCTTTTTCATTATAACTAGCTACTTCTAACACTAGTTCAGTTGGATTTAAGGATTTAACAAATGTGGAACATAACCACTGACGCCAGTGCAGGCTTCCTGAAGTTAATGCTGGGATTCTGTTATGCTCCAAAGCAGATGAACATCAGGGACCCACCCCACCTTCATTAAAATTCCACAATCTGTCTGCCATCCTTTGGGTAAATCCACAGAGGGTCCCTGTATCCCTGGCCAGGTGTTTAACACCCAATGATGCTCATGTCATCAATCAGGTGATTTAGTCAAGTGCCACAGCACTGGGTATCAGGAAAAAAAGATCCTGGAAATCCTGGTTTGAGAGCTCAAGTCCTTAAAAATTTAGATACCAACATCCTACTTAAGGCAAAAGACTGGGCAGGTGCTCTTCACCTCAGGAATTCAGTTAAATAACATCAAAGGTGAGAAAAAGTTTAACATGATTAAGGCCCTCTCATGCCATAAACACACAGGACTCAAGGATTCTCCAGTCCATAATAAGACTGTCTTAGGAAATACTAGTGCTGTGAGTCCGCTGTAGTCACAGCAGCCACACAAGGAAGGAAGTGGACATATACAGGAGCCCTGGGATGCACCCACTATTTTGCAAAATACAGTATCCTAAAAGGGGAGTTACTATTATGTATGATTGGACATGGCACTTAGCTTCTAGAGTTGAATCCAATGAGCACTTTATAAACTCTGATGTGTGTATACATTTCTACTTCTAAACCACACACAAAAATCTGAGGATGTACCCTCTTAATCAGAGACAGCATTAAAGCTAGGGAGAAAGCAACATAATGTGAGCAAAAAGTACTTCAACTACAGATGCCATTATAGTCATCAATGGTTGGGGGAGGCAGGAAGGAAAGGAGGGAGAAAAAAAGAGTAATGAAAGAGAAAACCATTATAAAAGGGAAGGAGAAAAGAGAAACATGAGAGAAAAGATTAGAGGTAATAGAAGAGGTAACAAAATTAAAAAGAAAGACAAAAACCTCTCTTTGGCATTTACAGTTTAAAGCTTTCAGGACATTTTATGAAATGACAGTTGCAATAAAACAAATAGAACGGTGAGTCATCTGGTTTCCAACTTCTGAGTCAAAAGGGGCTGTTTCTAGACAAACTGAAAAGCGGCTCTGCTGCCTGCGCATTTAACGATGCCTATCGATGCACCACCGCTACAGAACAGGATGTGGAGAGAAAGAACGAGGAGGTGGGAGTGAGCATTGTCTTTACTGGTCCCAGTGTCACGGCAAATAAAGACTGTCAAGATTTAAACCATAATAATGGAAAGGCTATAAAGGTCTCAGTTATAATGTTTCCTCTGATGTTCCCTTTCATAAAATGCCCTCTTTATGTTGCCTACGTGGCAATAATACACTAAACATCCGCGAACGCATGCACCAGTGGGAACGCTGCACCCTAAGTTCCTCGCAGGAAACAAGGCAGCAACTGTGCAACTCAACTCCTTGGTTCATCATCACATGGTACATGTGTGTATTAAATACATACATACACACATACACACACATTCCACAGAAACGTATTCAGTGCCTACTTTCTGCCAGGAGCTGAGCAATCTAGCATTTGCCCATCCCACAGAGGGTTCAGCAAGCCCCTAGGTGCCAAATACCCAGGAAACAAAAGAACCTATTTCTTCTGCCTGGAAATATGACCACATACTTTCCCACTTCACAACTTCCCAACTAAAACCTTACACAAGCCCCTGACAGTTGAGCAGCAGGATGCAACCTTTCCCCTACTGTGCCAGAGCAAAGATCAAATAAACTGGGATATAAATCAGCTATCCTCTAAAAATGGGAGCTAAATTGGACACGCACAAAGAGCTGCTTTTACTTGGGTTCAGCAGACAAAATGTCCAGAAAACCACCAGTTTCAACAGAATCATTTACCTGTAGTCTTGCTATCTAATCATGCAAATCTAAAAAAGTCACAATGAAAAATATAAACAAAACCTATTTAAATTAATACTTTATATACATGACAAGGAGGCATGTACTAAGTCAGCTGGCATAGATGGCATGAAATGAGGCTGAAATCTGTAAATTAGGGAGCTTATGCAATGCAATTAGGGAAGCCAGGGGACAAAATTAGGAAAAGACCTACCAAGTCAACACCATCTCAGTGGCAGATACAGAATGATAACTCATGTTTGCTAGACGGGCAGTTGGTGCCAACCACAAACCATCACTGGGCTGGCCTTCCCTCTTGATCTAGAATTGGCAAGTCTGCGATAGAGCTACCAATTATCTTTAGGCCCCCTGTATTTCGTTCATAGACAAAGGGAAGCAGGAGAGACCAGTTAGTAATGAGAAAGTAAATAATGGCCACTAAAAGACGTATTTTACAGAGCTGCTTCAGCAGGAAAAGTCATTCAAAAAATAAAAAGTGAAAGAATAAAATAAGCCAGAGAAACTCAATTTTCTTCTCCCTTCCTCCCAAAGCCACACTTAGGATAAAATGGGGGTTGTGCAAGTTAATCCTTATGAGGTAAGACAAAAATGATTAAAAACATTTAAAATAATCAATTGTACATTAAACCAAATCCAGGAACTGCAAAAAACAAACACTGCTGTTCTCATCCAGCCGGTATTAGCTCTGCCTGTCTAAGTAAGGAGGGGATACCCCCCACCTGATGGAGCCCGCTGAGGTAATGGGAGGTAAGCAGAATGGAAGGGGAGAGAAAAGGAGCTTGGGAGCAGGAGATGGAACTACAGATCTGGATTTCACTGGAATTAAAGCTATTTCTACACATTATAAAGGAAGAAATAAAATGTCTTCTAAATGGGGCTCTGGAGACCAGGCTGAATTCTTCAAAAATCCAATAGAATGATAATGCAATCATTTGATAAACCGAAGTTGTAAACCACTTCACTATCAAATGATTTGCCACTATTTCTAGTTATTTCTTCTGTTCATTAACAGTTTCTATTAACTGCCATTTTTCAGAGAGACAACAGAGTGCTGGAAAGGTAAGGTGAAGAGGCATGCCTTTGTGTTTGAGGAAAACCACTCTTGGAGCTGGAATGAAAACTCTTCTCCTCCCCCAGTGCTCTGGGCTCTTCAGATGAAAGTCAAGAATGCAAAGCTCCACGGCTGAGAGCAGCCACCCGCTCCTCCAACAGTGGAGTCAGGACTGTGAATTCTTAGGTAATCCTAAATCAACCTCACATGGTTGAAATGTCGCGGCTCATTTGCTTCTCTGTGTGCACTGCAACCGTCGGGGTTCTGCCAACAACAACCTTCTCCTTTTCGTCACTTGCTTCAGCCCCACCACTGGAAGAACATCTGGGTGTGAGCACCAAGTACGCAGGGCCATGGTGTAACGTGCTTCTGGGAGGGCGGGGAGCCAGGGAGTCACTTCCGACAAGGCAAAGTTGGCCATGTGTCAGTTGAGAGCCTCAAAGCCTACCAACGAGGTAAATCCGAAGTTTTCTCCTGAATGTGCTTCTGAAACGAGTAATTTAGAACTGAGGAGAAACCTCAGTCAGCATGGCTGGGGGGAAGGGGAGGCTGAGAGGAAGCCCAGTAAGCAGCCATCTGAGAGTGGGATTCCCAACAGAATACAGGCACGTGCCCAAAGGGAAAAGTTACAAAACATCTACACATTAGTAGAGGGGGTTTTGTTGTCTAGCAGTTACGAACAAGTAAGATCTGACTAAAAGAATTTTACGCTCCTAAAGACATATTTTTTCTCTACTCTTCAAAGCAAGTGAACTTTGCTGCCTTAACTCTGACAATGAGGAATGTGTGGATATTGACGGAAATGCAGATAAAGGATTTACCTGAGGGGGCAGAGAAAGTAGAAATGAAAGCTCCTGGATATTGTATTTTCTTTACTTATGTCAATTCAGGTGACTTCTTGAAGACCTGAACGGCACCCCGTTAAGGACTAGAGTCAAAAGCAAATTGCTAAATTGTTGAACCTTCACTCTGCCAACAGGAGACAGAATAACAAGCAGTTGCTGCCCTCTAGAAGCTACCAGGGACATAGCACCTTGCTATAGAGATATAAGATGAAAAGATCCCATTATCACGCCTCGATCCCATAACCTGTCATTAGTGAGGTACATGGGGCAGCCGCCTCCTCCCGCCAAGAGGAGGTACACATCACCTGTGATAAATTAATAGGCGCCTTTGCAGCAGCTAAGATGCATACAAAAGACTCCAACTGGGGAGTGCGCCGGAAGGCAGCAGCCTCAGGGAGGAGGCAGAGGCTCACCAGGCAGCGTGTCAGCAGGCTCCCCTCCTGCCCAGTGTTTGCCGAGGGGACCCCTCCTACACGCCAGTGCTCTCTCCACTGAGGTCTCACACTGGCCATCTGCTCAAGATTGACAAAAAGTACAGATCTGGAAGTTCAAATCCCAGTCCTGACACTTTCTAGCTGTAGGAACTTGACTGTCCTGGGCTTTAGTTTCCTCACTTTACAGTGAGGAAAACAGAAATCCCAACAGGTTTGTTAAAATTAAACAAGATAGCAAAAATAAAGAAACCAGCACCAAGCCCAGCATATTATACAACAGAAGCCCTCCTGATCTATGTGGTTGGAGCTAGTAATTGGTCAGTTTATCAAAAACTCAGTCGAAAAAAGGGAACCTTCAAATAATGGGGCCACTCTGCCTACCTTAAACATTTTATATTAACTTAAAACCTATAAACATACAGTCATTTCCTATTCTTTTGATGTAAAGCCAAGACCTTTTCTTTGAGTGTGGGCCCACAGACTGAAGTTCCCAGACGTCTGTCTTGCATAAACCCCACTCATACTGCACTCTCCACAAAGCAAGAACTCAGACATTAGTGAAGCAATCTAAGTACAGAAGCCTTCTAGATTTTTTATGATTTTCTCCCAATCTTTAACTATCTTCTTACTCACATCTCATCTGACAGCACTCTTTTTAGCAAATCATATTTGGCAAAGCTTTCAGCTTAGTTTTCATTAAGCCCTCTTTTCAAATTTATATTTATAGAACACAATATATTTGTAGAACCCTCTCTTCACATTTATATTTCACCTGTTTACATCATATTTAAAAAGCAGCCAAATTTCAAAAACGAACACAACTGGCACAGAGGTTTAAAGACAGCCAACTAATTCCTGGTGTGCAGAGTAAGTGTGAGAGCAAGTAGCCGAGGAGCTGAGGCCTCATTCAGAGCACCAGGGGCCTAGGGGTGTAGGTTCTATGGCATCAGAATGGCAAGTTGGTCAGTTAGGGAAGTGTGTCTAATGCAAGCTCTTTAAAAAAAAAAAGAAGGAAAATAATTTATTTCAAAAAAAACAAGAAAGCAAACTGTTAAGAATATAGAAATTATAACTACAATTGTCAAAAAATAACAGATTATTAGTCTCCAGGAAGCTTATGAATTTTGGAAAAGCTTTAGGAAGAAAAATGTAGTATTTCAAGTTCACTATTTCATCCTTGTACAAGTCAAGTGGGTCTGAAGGGTGGGGCTAAGATCACCTACCATTTAAAAGAAATATTCCAAAAAGCTTGTTAATGCAAGCTCTTGACATTTTTTTTTCCAGGTACCAGGGGCCAGGGATTGAACCTGGGACCTCGTATGTGGGAAGCCAACGCTCAACCACTGAGCCACACTGGCTTCCCTCAGCTGATTTTATCGTTTGATTTGCTTGTTGTTTGTTTTTGTTTTTTCAGGAGGCACCAGGAACCAAACCCAACTGCTTGAGCCACATCCACTCCCTTGACATTTTTTTAATGTATTTATTGATCCCCCCACTTGATTTCATAAAAAAATTTTAAACAACTGACAAAAGTACAAACAAAAAACACAGCAAAGGGAAAATATAGGGAAAGAAAAAAAAATACAGGTTTAATGATTGCTTACTTTTTCCCTTTCTCCACCAAAATCCATTTTCAGTGAACTGTGGAAAAACAAAACCACTAATCAACCTGCCTGCTTCTTTCTGTTAGAGGCTCCCCCACCCACCACGAGACTGGGAAAAGTGGCCCCGCCCCTAAAGACCTTCTTGTTGTCGGCCTGGTGGAAGGACCAGCAGCAGTCTGCTGCGTGACGCTGGCCCAGAGCACCATCTGCAGGCGAGCTGGCCCACCAGGGTCACTGCTAAGGCAAGAGGGCACACAGGCAGCAGTCTTCTGCTCGACAGGAGTAATTTAGCTGGATTTCACTCCGTTGGGGGCTATGAGTTAGTTCCTCTCTGACTCAGACTGTCAAGCAGTGCCCCTGGATAGATTTACCTGGAGAATCACTCAGTGTCATCCCCGTCTCTAGACTGTTCAGATAAACTCATACTGGCAAAGAGAAGATTTGTGGAGCAACAAGCATAAATCTTGGTTATAACTACAAACCATAAAAAAAAGGAGGGCTGGGAGGGGAGAAAGAAAGGCCATGAATACGTCCTTCTCCAAAGCACCACTTTACCTTCCTGCAGCTTCTCACAGCACAAAAGTGGGATTAACTACAAAATCATATTTTTCGAACCAAAATTGGTACACATTGTTTGGCAATGGAATAAAATATTTTCAATTGAAACTATCTCAGAAAACATGGGGCTCATCGTTGTCCAAAGTACAACATGACATTTGGTGGTTCTCAACCGGGGGAAGTTCCTAGGGGATGGACTCTGAGTGTGCCACACGGAATACCTATCCTTTAGGTCATAATTCCCACAAAAGATACTGCTGTGTGAAAATTCTTTCAAATAAGATGATCGCTTTTAAACAAAAGAAAAAAACATTTTAAGAAACTCTCTGTCCAAATGAGAGTTTTGTATATCCCATCTTCTACAATGGTTAACACAATGGTTCCTTCCTGAAGGAACTCACAGAGAGTGTTCCAGGGAAAAAGGAAGGAAACAATGCTTTCTTCTGAAAGAATGATGCCAGTACTAGATTAAAAAGACTGAATCCCCCAGTCAAAACGTGGCTCTGAACAAAAGCATGTTGAGTGCTCGGTTCCTCACTTTCCACATCCCCAAAATAAAGGTGCTGCTCAGTTATCCAACAGTCAGGGCGCTGGTTCCAGAAACTATGCAAATAGCAAGTAATACTATGAAAGCCAGGAACCTAAAGTATAAACAAAGCTGAAAAGCTATTTCAAATTCCATTTTTCTAATTATTACTCCCAAGAGTTTCAATTCCTCTAATAATTATTTGTAAAAGGATACCTTAAAACTGACAAACAACCTCTTCATTTACCTGAAAGAGGAAACAACCCAAATGGCACCACCTAATGTATTCAATAAACCTCAGTCTATAATGGGAAGGATGGAATAGGAAGAGGCAGTAATTTCAAAATCCAAAGTGGCCAAGAGATTATAGAGAAGAAACCCAGAAACAGAATGAGGCTTTCCTCAAGTTCATTCATCCTGGCATTTAGATCTAACCAGTTTTCCTTTCCAGATCTGGCAGGACAGGCAGGAATCTCAGGCATCCTCCCAACAAGGAGTCGGTACAGGGATGTTAGTATTAAAAGAAAACATTTTCTTTACTCAAGGTTTTATATTGTTGATGAGAGGGGAAAAGGGAAGGAGGAAAGCCAACATTTTTTTCTACCTCAAAAGTGCCCAAGTCTTGCCCAGTTTATCTGGTCAGATAATGACAATGTTCCCATCAGAAAGGTGCATCCTGCACCCCATCCTCCAGCTGTTTACACTTGATTTTCTGTCCCCAAGTTTCACAAGGCTCAGTTTTATTTTTTTTTTTTAAAGATTTATTTATTTTATTACATATCTCCCCTTCCCCCCCGCTGCGGCGACACACCGAGACTTGGTCACTGCACAGGCGCGGCTTTCCCCGCTTGTGGGCGGCTTCTGCTTCCATTCACGGCTGGCTTTCAGTTCGCGGGTGGCTGGCTGCGCTCCATTCGCGGGCGACCTGCCCTGCCCGTGGCGGCTTTTGCCTGTCCGTGGCAGCTTTTTGCCCTGCCCACGGCGGCTCTGGCCCGCCCATGGCGGCTTGCCATTCTCAAGGCGGTCTGCCCGCTAGGAGAGG
>PVKH010021550.1:0-14307 GCA_004027955.1 Chaetophractus vellerosus | reverse complement strand
AGGAAGAATCAAACCATTTTAATTCTTGAAACTTCAGTTTCTTCACTGGTGAATTTGGAATGTGTTATTGTATCATCCTGTCTAAGGATGAAATGAAAGAGCAAGTGCTGCTTGGCAAGCTCTAGGTACTTGATAAGCCACAACGAACTCATCTTTTATTCTGACTCAGGTGAAACTGTGAGGTCTCCAGAGGTTCTAGCAAGTTCATTTTTTGATCTAAAGCATTATAAAATCCAACTAGTATGAAATGCATGGTTATTCTAAATTCTTAAACTGTCAGCAGCTTGAAATTAGTTAAAATGAACACTGAGTTATTAGACCACAAAGAACAGCTGATAGAAATTTACGGACAGATTGCAACAGCTGACAAGTAGTCACTGTGTGCTTATTCTGGGGGTTCTGTGTCTAAATGATGAGAATATTTGGAGAAACATGTACTCTGTGGACAGAAACCACATGTGGGGAAGAAACGCACACAGCTGGCAATGCCACATCTCTGGTACCCTCTTGGGTCTCCCAAGCTTTGAAGGGGCTTTCCTGCCCTGAAGGAAACACTTAGGGATCACAGATCTGACTAGTCCTTTCTGAGTCACTCACACTGGAAAAGCTACCCAGGGGCCAGCAGACCATTTGTCCAACTCTGTTACCCGCCCCCCCCCCCCAAGCTGTTGTGGCCACAGTATCCTCTTCCGGCATTTCGGGCGGGTGACCTAGGCATGGGCATTACACAGCCACCGTAAGGCCTGCTGGTCCACCATGCCTCGTTTCAGTGTAGCTCAGCTGAACGTGACCCTCAAAAATACTCCTTCTTTTTGTTCTTTTCTGCCATTGTCATGGCTAGTTCCTTAGGGCAGTAGTTCTCCGTGGTGCATGTTACAATCACGGGGTGCTTTATAAACTACTGATTCCCAGGCCCCTCCCCAGGAGAGTCTGACCTAATTGGTATAGTAGATGCTGTGATGGGCTGCTCAAATTCCCCTTTAGGAATGAAAGACTTACTCTACCAGGGGCTGTGAATGTGGCCCACAGACAGTACTCAGTGTGTTAACCCTTTCTGGGCAGCGCCTCAGCGGAAGGGAGCTACCTGCCCAAGGCCAAACCCCCTTCCTGACGTAGTCAGCATCCAATGGCTAACCACATGGGACTATAAAGACAGTATTGCCCTCATTCTGGATAACTTTGAAAGCCCACACCAGCTTAGGGTCAGTGGTGGCTCCCATTGAGCCTGCACTGCAGTGCTATGCTTTCCTTCCCCAGTCCTGCTTCCTTCTTTTCCCTTTATCGCTATTGATTCCAAGAGTATGCCCTCATAAACTCTCTGCATGATCATATCCATCTCGGAGTCTGCTTTCTTGGGACTCCAATCTGTGATGGTTGATCTGGGGTAAAACTTGGTTATCAGCATTTTAAAAGCTCTCCAGGAGATCTTAATGAGGGTCAACAACCACTGCTCACAGCCAGATCCTGGCAGTCAATCAACAGAACGTTATTGAGCATCAACTGTATGCCAGGTACTTTTGCTAGGTTTTGGGTTACCGATGAGAAAAGTAAGGAAGAAAGAATTAAGAAAGTTGACTGAGACTGCAAAAGAAGTAAGTGGTAGAATGAGGATTTGAAACTGGACAGGCTCCTGTGTCTATGCTCCTAATTGTTGTCATACTGTCTACAAGACGATGAAGGAGGAGTAGAGGATGCCCAGGGAACCCTAACCTGTTCTGGGGAGTGGGATCCATGAATTCTCTGAGGATTCTCTGAGGAAGTGAGGTTTAAGCTGAGATCTAAATGAGACCTCCAGGCACAGGAAACAGGGTTTGCAATGGCCAGAGGCAGGAGAGAGCAGAGTATGCTCCAGGAAATGATCATGAAGTGTAACTGCAATGGAGAGAGTGTGGGGAGGGCACCTGGCAAAGCTGCTGAGGGGCTGAGGTCAAAGCTTGCAGAGCCTTTTCCCTCAGAAGACTAGGAAGCCAAACGGTTACTGCACAGCAGTGTTTCACCAGGAGAACTGCTGTTAGCAGAAGACAGATGGGAGAGGGGCAAGAGTGGATTGCAGGTGGGGGTTGAAAAAGAGTTTCAAGGCTATTATGACAGAAGAGGCAAGAGATAACGATAGCCTAATGAGGATATTGGCAGTGGGGTGCAAGAAAAAGGGATGGATCTGGAAGATAGTTAGGAGGTACAATTAATAGGACCTGGGAATTAAGAAATGTGGAGAGAAAGTTGTCCCTCCCTAGGTTTTAAGCTGGAACAACTGGGCAGAGTGTATTGCTGTTTACTGAGATGTGAGCAATGGAGAAGCAGTAGGTTTGAACATGTTTGTTTTTAGGAGCCAGAGAGACTTCCATGTAGAGATGTGGAATAGGCAACTGGTATCGTTGTCTGGAGTCAAGAGAGGTCTATACCAGTCTTAGGCGTTTAGGAGGGTTTGGTATTTTGAAGCCATGAAAATGGATGAGTTCACCTGGGGAGAGAACTAGAAGAGAAGAAAGGAGGCCCAGAAAGCTCTGAGAGCTCAATTGCTCAATTAAGCCACTGCTGACATTTGGGGCCAGATACTTCTTTGTTGTGGAGGGCCCCTGTACATTGCAGGATGTTGAGCAGCATCTGTCTTCTACCCAGTAGATGCTGGTAGCATGCCCCCACCCCCAGTGTGACAACGAAAAATGTCTCCAGACATGCCAAGATTACCCCTAATTGAGAACTAATGATTTTGAGCATTAAGAACCTGCAAAAAGACCTGAGACTGTGGGAAGAACGTGTTTCAGAAGACGTATGTGGTGTACTGTGTCAAATGTTGCCAAGAGGACAAAAAGATGGAAAGAAAACATCAGAGGCAAAGCGTTTACGTGTCCCCTCAGGAATGGCGATGGTGATAAGGAGGCTGTTCACAAGCTGACATCTGACAGCACTGCACAGCCGTATGCACCAGTTCACCTCACAGTGATCCTAGGGGTGGTGTTTTCACTCTCATTTTATAGGTGGAGAATTCAGGTCGTGAAAAGGTAACTGGCTAGCTAAAGGTCACATACCGAGCAAGTTGTAGAGTCAGACTAGAAAATCCAGGTTTATTGGCCCCAAGGTCTCTGTTATTTCCATTCCACTTTCCTATCTTCATTACCTGGGTAAGGAAGGTTATTTCTTAATATTGTTTAGGGGCAGAAATGACCTAAATCCTGAATCAGGAGGATAAGAAAGGCAACGATGGCTATTGTGAGAAATTACTGTCTTTCTCTTGCTCTGTACTGCTAAGTCCAGCTCCTAATGTTTCACCCTGCGATGGGAAAAAAAAACACAAAAAAACACAGGCTTTGGAATCAGACAGAGCTGAGTTTCATCCCCAGCTCAATCACTTATGAGCTGTTGAACTTAGGCAAGTTACTAACTAACTGCTGAGCCTCTGTTTCTTCATTTGTTAAAATTGAAATAATAAACACTTTCAGAGTTTCTTTAGGTTTTAAATTAGTGTACAGAAAGTCTGAAAGGCTGAACATGTGACTTATCTTGCCCTTTTTTCCCTCCATAGCACTAAATAAGTGCAGAAGGGAAAAAAAAACAACATAAAAGCCATGCCAATAGAAGAGGGAGGGAAGACACATTAGGACATAGAGGCTTCTCATTAAATGCGGCAGATGCAATGCTACTACATTTCTGTTGATGGGGAAGGAGCAATAGCTTGGAGCCTGAAGGTAAAGCCTGCTTAAGTAGTGAGAGACCATCATTCCCCAAGGGACCTCCATAGGGTTTTAGGCTCAGAATCAATAGGTAGGCAGAAAAGGATTTGGAAGAGGATTTGAGGTATTGTTTGATGGGCTATCCATCAATAGCTGTGCGGGTAAGTCCTCCCATTCCCTCTCCCATTCCTGAAAGTCAGCCATCTTACTTTGGAGACACAGGGGCTCGGTTGTGCTTGTTAGTACCCCAAATGGCACTGGTTTGGGAGAAAGTAGCTTAGATGCCCTTTCCCTAATCAAACCTCCAAAATAAGAGTGCCAGCTGATAGTTCCCAGCTTTCAGAGAAACTTCCCAAGCAGGAGGAAGACCTGTGTGGGAGGAAGGAATGCCCATGGTAGAGGAAAAGCAGGTTGGCCACCTACATTAAGCAGCCTAGTCCCAGATCAATAAACATATTTATTTTTGTGTTGAAAACCAGGGGTCACCAATGAATTTGAGGAAAATTGATGGTATTCAAGAGAAGCTTCGAGATGAACAAACAAAATCTGGCCCTGAAGAGCACAGAGATAATTAGGGGAGGAAAAGAGAACTTATAAAACATGCAAATATTGAACTTCAAACTCTCAGAGAAATCTGAGAAGATGCTGTGTCCATAAAACAGATACTGACCTCTAAGAAAAAGGAACTGAATGGAAAGAATTCTTCAATATTAAAAATGACTGTTGAAATAAGAATCACAATAGTTAGGCCAGAAGAAAAAGTTGTGGAAATATAGAAAATAGAATTCAAACAGAAAGAGATAGAATAAACTAGGGGAAAAAAGAGATAGAGAGGTTCAGTCGGAAGAGTCAGGATAATCTAAAAAGAATCCCCAAGAAAACAGAGTAAATAATCAAAGAAATAAGAGAAGAACAATTTCTAGAACTGCAGAAAAAAATGAGACTTCAGAATTAAATACCTGGTAGGATTTAATATCTCATATCTAATATCTAACATCTAATATCTGCATTTAGACATGTTAGGGTGAAATTCCAGAACACCAAGGAAGAGAAAGACCCTAAAAGCATTCAAAGAGGAAAAATCAAGTCAACTATAGAAAAAGCATCAACCTTCTCAACAGCAACACCAGAAAGTAGAAGATAGTAGAATAGTGTCTTCAAAGTTCTGCGGGTAAATTTTTTTTTTTAACTTAAAATCCCTCAACCTTTCCAAAATATCAGGTTAAATTCCATAACCAAAATTCCATAACCTGCCAAAGTGAAGCAATAACATATTGAGATATGCAAGGTCTCAGAAAGATTCTTTCTATGTATGCTTCCTTTAAAAAGATTCCTTAAGGATAAAACCCTGCAAAATGAAAAAGGAATATGAGGACGAGCACTAAGTGAGATCCAAGAAAGCTGGAACTAATCCAGGAATGTAATGAAAAGAAATCCCAGGAAGACAGCTGTACAGCAGGCCTAGAAACTGTGGGCACAATTTGATAAAAAGTATAAGATATGGTGATGAAAGCACTTATTTCTGTCACAGATTGAATTATGTACCCCAACATAATTCTAATTTTAATTTTTTTAAGGAGGTACTGGGAATTGAACCTGGGACTTTGTACATGTGAAACAGGTGCTGGACCACTGATCTATAACTGCTCCCCTAATTTTAATTTTAATCTGCATTCCTGTGGGTTTGAACCTATTGTAAATAGGACTTTTAGAGGACATTATTTTTGGTTAAGGTGTGGTCCAACTGTTTGAGGATGGCTTTTAATCTGGGTTACTAGAGGCCTCATAAAGAGAACTAGGAAGTCACAGAAGCTAGAAAGGAGAGGACATTGCCATGTGATGGTAGGCAGATATACAGGCCAAGGAATCCCATGGATTGCTGGCAGTCAGCACCAGAACACACAGACTCCAGGAGAAAGCAAGTCTTGCTGGTACCTTGTTTTTGAAATTGTTTTAGCCTCAAACCTGTGATTCAATAAATTCCTGTTGTTTAAGCCAACCCATTCAGTGGGATTAGTGATAGCAGCTCTGGCAAAGTAAGACAACCTCTAGTTAGCAACAATAAAAGAAAGGCTTCCTTGGAATTGCCATTCAAATAAATATAAAACCAGCTAAAATTTATCATGATTGGTATAGTATAAAAAAAGAGAATCCATCTGACCTTCATGTTTAAAACAGTCTCTAAGCAGCACAATCGATTCCTACTACTTGGTTCTGCAAGAATGAATATTTAAATAACTACAAAATTGTAAACACTGTTTATTGTTTTTCTTTTCTTTTCTATGTGGTTACGCCATCGTCTTTTTGGTGAGTCATTTTGCCGTGCCGGGGCCTGCACCTCCTCATGCTGCGTGGGGTCTGGGTCGCCATTTTTTTTTTTTTTTACAAGGAGGTCCCGGGGATCAAACCCAGGTCCTCCATATGGTAAAAAGGAACTGGATTGCTTGAGCCACAGCTGCTTCCTTGTTTATTGGTTTTTAAGGTCAATTTGCAGAATTAACTTATAGACCAGGGGTTCTCATCCAAGGATGGTTTGATATCTCTGGGGGCATTTGGAAATGTGTAAAAATGATTTTGATTGTTGAAATCACTGCAGATATTAAAAATCTTGTTCTGTGAGGGGTGATCCTATATAAAGGCAGAATTGTCCTGCTCAAAATGACAAGTGGTCCACATTGGAAAAATATAGCCATAAGCAAAGCACATGAGGTATGATTATAGGATTATAAATGTTATAAGCCATGATAATGTAAAAGTAATTGTTTGTCGGAGAGACTCTGAGAAGTAAAATTGGGGAAGAGAGGCGAAGGGAAATGCAAGGGTGAAAATTTATTCATCTTACATAGTGGAGTGTTGACAGACCCGGTCTAAAGTTTATGGATCCAAATAGTGACGATTGTGTATACTAAAGTTATAAAGGGGACCAAGAGAAATAATAATATAAGTAAAAATTTTGAAGAAGAGAGGGAAAAGGAGAGAGAGTAAGCTAAATTCCTTATCTTTTATAGTAGGAGTCAATAAATACTGTTAAGGTTAATAAACCAAGAAATGGCGGTAGAAATATAATATTTAGAATTACAGAGGAAACCATTAGAAAAACAAGTGGTTACTTCTGGGGAGTAGAACTGGAGATTGAGTTCAGGGGTGGGGAGTAAGAGAACTTTGGTTTCTGTCTGACTTAATGTATGCCTCTATGGTTTAGCAAGGGGCCTACCAAGAACTATGGGCCACCTTCAGACACATATCCAGAGTTTTCTAGTGCTGAATTGTACCATCTCTTCATCTGCCGAATCCATCACTATTTCCCTCCAAGTTGCTGCCTCCATTAATTCTAGGTCCATTTTCGCCTAAGCGGTTAGATAGAAACAGTGCAGTTGGTGGGAGGCCTGAAAGTCAGCCTCCAAAGAAGGAAAGGCAAATTCTCTGGGACTCCCTTACTTGCTGGGGGATCTGTACCAACTCCATAGGAGACAGGTAAAAGTAGGAACCCATTATAAAGGAATGGGAAAGCTTTCCAACACAACCTGAGTGCCTGGGGAGAGGGCACCGCAGTGGTAAGCAGGAGTTAGAGTCCACCATTCAGTCCACCATGGCCTGAATCGTAACCCTCCAAACACCAGCTCATCCGGGTCTCTATTTGTCAATATTCTTTGTATATCCAATTGGTAGAACAGCTCTTCTACTATTATCCACTGCCCTTGTATGTGATAATGATATTGTGTAACTTTATGTTCTATTATCTGTGATCTTCTCAAGGGTAGGATCTGAGTCTCATTCATCTTTATATCCCCTGAACTGAACATATACCTAATAAATGCCAGTTGAATGAAGGACTAAACAAATGAATAGATGAATGAATAAATGAATAGATTAAAGCCAAAAGAATGAATAAAATACTTATTTTATATGTCCCCCATTTTTTTTCTAAACATCAGAAAATAGGTTATAGAGTAGAACAAAAATTTAGTTACTTCCTAGTACATTCTTGATTGTGTGACTCTTGTGCATACCTGCTTCTCAGTAATGTATATATATATTACCATACATAATATAACTTGCAAGAGTTAAGTAATTGATAATGGGAAAGCAAGTTAAGTCTTTGGGATTCTCAAGAGGTACAGAACGGCTTGGGCATCTCTGGGATTAATGGATGAAAGAGAAATCCCAAAAATGCAGCAAAGGTTAGATGACATTTATGGAAAGAAAGGCTGATTCAGAAAATGTTTGGAATTGGCTAAGCAGTAAGCTTGAGGAGCATGAGCCTAGTAATCTAGCACAAGAAACACCAGTTTGCTTCCTCTATTGGCAATAGTAGGGCTTGAGCCAGATGGTTCAGTTTAGTCAGGTGATCAAAGTACAATGGAATTAAGAAAGGGTATACACAATGCTGTATTTTAATTTAGCATAAAAAATACTAATAAGAGTGCCTGTGAGATGGTGGTAAAACTGGTATGTTGATACTTTGCTACAGGTATTATGTATTGGCTCAACCCATTTAGAAAGTCAAGGAGGCTGCCATGTCATTATAACTACAAGTTCTTCTTGTCCAGCAATGGAGAAGAACTTTGTAAAGATTTTAAGACCTTTGACTAATCATCATAAAGATTTAATCATGCTCTGGTGAGTATTCCAATGGACAGAAAGCAACCTTCTGATGGGAATGGTGTACAAAATTTCTTCAGAGGAAATTATAGATGGACATAAATAAGATTGTGCTGAGATGATTATAACTAAGAGAAGTCCATGCCATTAGTGTTTCTGAAGACAGTTATACTACTGTCCCAGGTTTGTGTCTTCCCCTAGGAAGCCTGGACTTTGGGTAATTCCTGGATAATGGCATGGATAGACTGAATCATCTGTTCATTCAACAATATTTATTGGGCTACCACTATGTAAGTAATCTGTTCAAAAGAAGGGAACTTTCTTTTCTTTCTTTGGACCCCTTTCTTGCATGGAGAGGGTACTTGAGAAATATTTGCTGATTAACTGACAGGCTGACACAAAATGGATTTCCCTGAGGAACTGTGAGAAGCTGGCAGAATAGGCAAGCAGGGCTCAATTCTCTCACAAGAACAATGGAGAAAGAGTCAAAAGCTGTCCGAGGGATCTGCTATGGGGTCAGCAGATCAGGACAGTGCTACACAACTCCCAGGAGGGAAAGGGACAGAGAGATGAAGAAGACAAAACAAGAAACGTGAGTTGTCAAACTCCTGAAGCAGCTGGGAAGGGCTCCTCTCCCCACTCCCTTCAAGATATTAAGCTGGGTAAAACCCTTGGCTCACTGCAGCTTACTGAGAAGGAACAGACATCTGCCTCCCTGTCAGCTGTTACAAGGGAAAAGTGGAGTGGGAGCCAGGGGGCTCTTCTTTAGTGAATTCAGCCAGCAGAGCCAGCTTTGAATCTCAGCTCTAGCCAGACAAAAACACAGGAAAGCAGAGTTTGAAACATCTGTGGAAAATTGTGCTGACGAGCACCATCTGCTGACCAGTCTGGAAATTGCAAGGACAAAAACTGCTTTTGGTTCTCTCTGTACCCTAACTCCAGGGAGATAATTTGTGCCCCATTAGTGAGTACCTGGCCCAATTTTGCTAACTTAAGCTGGGCGATTTTATTTTTTATTTTTATTTATATTTATTTATTTATTTTTAAAGATTTATTTATTTTATTTACATATCTCCCCTCCCCCCCGCTGCGGCGACGTGCTGAGACTGGTCACTGCGCAGGCGCGGCTTTCCCCATTTGTGGGTGGCTTCTGCTTCTATTCACGGCCGGCTTTCAGTTCGTGGTGGCTGGCTGCGCTCCATTCGCGGGCGACCTGCCCTGCCCGTGGCGGCTTTTGCCCTGTCCATGGCAGCTTTTTGCCCTGCCCACGGCAGCTCTGGCCCGCCCATGGTGGCTTGCCATTCTCAAGGTGGTCTGCCTGCTAGGAGAGGTCCCCGGGAACCGAACCCGGGGCCTCCCATGTGGTATGCTGGCGCCCTATCCACTGGGCTATCCAGCCGGCCCCTGGGCGATTTTAAAGACTTAGAATGAGTTGAACCAAATATCAAAGAAGAGTTGTGAAAAAAAATAGGCAATAAAGAGAAATTGGCCTTCAGAGTAAATTCACCATCATATTCAGATGCCTAGACATCAGAAAAAAATTACAAGCCATACTAGGAAACAGGAAGAGATGGCCCAGCCAAAGGAACAAACAAAATATCCTGAAGAGAAACAGGATTTAAGGCAATTAATCAATGATAATCAGACAACTTCCCTAATTCACTTCAAAGAATTGAAAAAAAATTGACCAAAGAGATAAATGATATTAAGAAGACACTGGGTGAGAATAAAGAACAATTTGAAAGCCTGCAAAGAAAATTAACAGACTTTATGGGAATGAAAGACACAATGGATAAGATTAAAAATACATTAGAGGTACATAACAGCAGATTTGAATTGCTTGAAGACAGAATTAGTGATTTCAAAGACAGAACATCTGCATTGGAAAACAGAAAGGATAACGGAAAGAGAAGAGAATGGAAAAATTGGACCAGGGTCTCAGGGAATTGAATGACAACACGAAATGCACAAACATATGCATTATTGGTGTCCCAGAAGGAGAAGACAATGGAAAAGGGGCAGAAAGAATATTTGAGGAAATAATGCCCCAAAACTTCCAAACCCTTATGAAAGACATAAATATCAATATCCAAGAAAGGCAACACACCCCAAACAGAATAAATCTTAATAGACCTACCCTGACACACCTGGTATTCAGAATGACAAATATCAGAGTTAAAGAGTGGATACTGAAAGCAGCAAGAGAAAAACAAAGCATCACATACAAGGGAATCTCAATAAGATTAAGTGCTGACCTTTCATCAGAAACCATGGAGGTGAGAAGAAAGTGGTATGATGTATTTAAGGTACTGAAAGAGATAAACTGCCAGCCAGGAATTCTGTATCCAGCAAAACTGCAAGACTGAAAGCTTTCTCTCTGAAATCAGGTCAGGCACAAGACAAGGATGTCCACTGTCACCATTGTTATTTCATATTGTGCTAGAATTTCTAGCTAAAGCAATTAGGCCACAGAAAGAAATAAAAGACACCCTAGTAGGAAAGGAAGAAGTAAAACTTTCACTATCTGCAGATGATATTATCCTATATCTAGAATCTCCTGAAAAATTGACAGCAAAGCTATTAGAAATAATAGATGAGTTCAGCAAAGTGGCAGGATACAAGATTAATATGCAAAACTCAATAGTATTCTATACACTACTGATGTGCAATCTAAGGAGGAAATCAGGGAAAAAATCCATTTAGAATAGCAACTAAAGCAGTCAAGTATTTAGGAATAAAGTTATCCAAGAACATAAAGGATCTGTATTCAGAAATCTACAAAACATTGCTAAAAGAAACTTAAGAAGACTTAAATAAATGTAAGAACATTCCATGTTCATAGATTGGAAGAGTAAATATTGTTAAGATGTCGAATCTACCCAAACGGATTTACAGATTCAACACAATCCCAATAAAAATCCCAACAGAAATAGACCTTCACATCTACAATTGAGTGTTTTTTTTTTCTTCTTCTTCTTTTTAGGCTAGGCAAGTGAGTAAAAGTTTAATAAGAAACAAGAAAATGAGAAAAGTACATGGTCTGAGGCATGGACTGCAGGCCTACTGCAGGGTGAGTTGCTCCACAATCAAGTGATTTTTGACAAGGTTGTCAAGCCCTCCCAGCTGGGCCAGAGAAGTCTATTAAAAAAAAATGGTGCTGGGAGAACTGGACATCCATATCCAAAAGAAAGAAACAGGGTGCTTATCTCATACCTTATACAAAAATTAACTCAAAATGGATCAAGGATCTAAATATAAAAGTGACAACCATAAAACTCCTAGAAGAAAATGTAGGAAAATATCTTCAAGATCTTGTGGTAGGTGTTAGTTTCTTAAACTTTATACCCAAAGCATGAGCAACAAAAGAAAAAATAGATAAATGGGACCTCTCAAAATTAAACACTTTTGCACCTCAAAGGACTTTGTCAAAAGGATGAAAAGGCAGCCAACTCAAGGGGAGAAAATATTTTGCAATCACATATCCAATAAGGGTTTAATATCCATGATATTTAAAGAGATCTTACAACTCAACAATAAAAAGACAAACTACCCAATTAAAATTTAAAAGACAATTGTCCAAAGATGAAATACAAATGGCGAAGAAACACATAAAAAATGTTCGATATCACTAGCGATTAAGGAAATACAACACAAAACTACAATGAGATATCATTTCATAGCTATTTATACTGGCTGCTATTAAAAAGTCAGAAAACTGTAAATGTTGGAGAGGATTTGAAAAGATAGGAATGCTTATCCACTGTTGGTGGGAATGTAGAATGGTACAGCCACTGTGGAGGACTGCTTGGCTGTTCCTAAGGAAATTGAATATAGACTTGCCATGTGACCTGGCAATACCATTACTAGGTATATACCCAGAAAAACTGAGAGCAGTGACATGAACAGACATCTTTACACAGATGTTCATAGTGGCACTATTAATTGCCAAGAGTTGGAAACAACCCAGGTGTCCATCAACTGATGAATGGATAAACAAATTGTGGTATATACACACGATGGAATATTATGCATCAGTAAGAAGAAATGAAGTTGTGAGGCATATGCCAACATGGATGAACCTGGAGGACATTATGTTCAGTGAAGCAAGCCAGACACATAAGGACAAATACTATATGATTGTACTATTATGAACTAAATATATTATGTAAACTCATGGCATTAATAATTAGAATATAGGTCACCAGAAAATAGAATGAGGATAGAGAATGGAAAGCTGAGGGTCAGTCTGTGCAGAATTGATAAAAAGGTTGCTTGCAAATATTTGGAAATGAATAGAAATGTGAAAGCACATCACAGTGTTTTTAACTAGCAGAGCTATTATATGGGTATAACAGTGGTTGAAAGGGAAAGTCTAAGGACATGCATATTACCAGAAGGAAAGGTAAAAATGGTAACCATGAATGTAAACCACGAATATTGGTGATATTGCATATGTAGACTGTTTGTACAAAATATAAATACAGGGTTGGAGGGAAAATACCCCAAATGTAGAATGTGGACTATAATTAGTAGTAATATTTTGATGATGCTCTTGCATAGTTTGTAACACATGCATCACAACAATGCAAGGTGTTGGGAGAGGGGTGATGTATGGGAGCCCTGTATGATGTTATGCATGTTTATTTTGTAAGCTCACAACTTTTACTATAGACTTACTGTTTATGTATGTTCATGTATGAATGATATACTTCAATAAAAAATACATTTAAAAATATATAAATCAAATATACTAGAAAGAAGGAAAAAGAATAGCAGATATGTATGACAGGAGAATCAGAGAGAGATTGAGAGGTGATGAGTTTTGTTTGTTTTTTATTATTATTATTATCAGAATAATGAAAATACTGCAAGAATGAGTGATGAATGCACAGCTATGTGATCACACCAAGTACCATTGATTGTACACTTTGGATGGATTTATGCTTTATTAATATGTATCAATAAAATTGATTTGTTAAAAAAATGATTTCCCGATACAAGTTTCATATCTTGCTTGTAGTTAACCAGAATTTATTCTACCTGCAAAACTTCAAGTTTATGAGTTGTTAAGCTCAGGAGAGAAATTTTTGTTTTACAGTCTCCTGACAATAAAGATCTCTCTTTTTGCACTCTTTGCTATCAAAATTAGGCTGATGGTTCCTTTATGTAAATTCTATCTGATTGGGCAGAGTTGGCTTCTCAGTTTTGTTTTGTTTTGTTTTGTTTTTTGTTTTTGTTTTTTGCTTTCCATCAGTGGTTCCTTTGTTCATGTCATTCTTTTCCAAATAGTGATTTTTCCATCATTTGCAGCTTCTCAGTTTTTATTGAGCTTCCCCTTTTTGTTCAGCTAGAGTCTTAGGTAGTTGATCTTAAAACTACACAATGTGAAAAAAAAAACTACACAATGTAAAACCAAGCTCATTGAGCTCACCTTTTTTTAATACTAGCATTCCTGTGTGTGTGTGTGAATTGTGGCCTCAAACTGAAGTTTATTTGGTGAACTTGTACTCTTCATGTATTCCCAGTCTTTGCACCATTCCCAGGGAATCAAAGAAATAAACAACAAGCAAACTCCCTAGGTGGTCATGATTCAGAGACACAGAAAATGGAAAAGAACTGAAGGAATAATTTATGCATGGCTGGGGGTAGGGTGTAGGGTGGGACCCTCAGCTTGAATGAAAGGAAAATAACCCATCAATGGTTGAATGTAACTACGCAGAAATGTACTTTTTTTTTTTTTAATCTATAAACCTGTTTAACAAATGAAAGTGAACAAAATATTCTGTTGGTTCCACTGTACCTTGGTAGGCATGGGTTTCTTAAACGTGATCTCAGCTTGCATCCAAACACCTCTTGGGGACTCCAACACAGACCAGATCTTCTCTTGAACAACTTGGTTCTCTTCAAAGATATAAACTGCTAGGGTGCCACTCATTTTTAAAAATCCGTAGATGGCATAGTAAAAACGCAGACAATACTGCAAGTTTCCTGGGAGGGAGGGACCGTAGAGCCTTCCAATGTAGCCAGGCTGAGA
>PVKH010021549.1:0-14306 GCA_004027955.1 Chaetophractus vellerosus | reverse complement strand
CCCAAACATCCTGGGTCTATTTTAGAATAGAAAAAATTCATGATTATGCTGTGTCTCATTCATCACTTCTACTTCTAAGGTATCATGAGGGCCTCATTGGATTATGATGCTGTAATAGCCAGGTTAAAGTGTAAATTAAACAGATGCTTTCTAGCCTCTGACAATGCAGGAGAGATAAAAACCATGTAACTGAACAATTCAGATAGTGAAATCAATAAACTATAAATGAAAGATGCTATCTAAGTAATATTCAAGCACTGTCCTAAAACTCTGGATTTCAACCCCGATTTAGTCAAAGTGTGTACTATTAGGAATTGGGTGGTTGGGTTCAAGGACTACACTTGCTCCTAAGAATCTAGGAAATCTTCAGCAAGTTCTTTAAACTATTTGAGGCGTATTTTCTCTATTGGTAAAACCAGAATTGCAATTAGATCGTCTTTGATGTTGCATTTCACTCAAGAATTTTATGTAAGATAAATCAGGATCAGGTTAATGTGAGCATTTTGATATTACGAGTATGTAGAAATCATACTTATGTTTCCAAAGGTACTGGAGATTTCTTTCACCTTCAGAAGAGCACAGATGTCAGGGCATCTATTGCCCATGGTTACAAAGAATATTGAAACTAAGAAAAAAGTAAAAGTAGTACTGAATGTGTGATTATCTCATTTATGCAGTCTGGGTGGGGATAATGGTGATTCTATGTTATTCTATGTAATCGCTGGAGTAAAAGAATGGTTAGTCATTGGTGGCCACACAAAAATCACAACAGTAAAATAGCAGTGGTGATACAAGTGACAAGCAAGTAGTGACGACTTTTAAGAAATTGGGCACTTCTGATAGTTTCTTAATGAATATCTTTGAAATTCATCTTAGACTTCCAACTACCTCTAATCCTTTAGCTGCATCACCTATGTTGAACATGAGGAATGCATCAAAGAATTGAAGAAGGTACAAATAAAAATATTAGCTATTTAGAGTGTTCATTTACTTTATAATTTTTTTTTTACTTTTAAAACAACTTTAAAAATGACTGAAGTTTATGAGAAGATTCCAGGAATTAAGGGGTGAGAATTTTAAGTAAAAAATATGAAATATAATCAGTAATAGCAAAACATTTTTGATCTTAAAAAAAGAATTTTAAAAAACCATCTTTGATCTGATGCTCCATTGAAAATAAATGTTGGTGTAAATCACAATATATGACTATTTGTTTATAAATTCCATACATGCATTTCTGAACTAGGATATTATAACCATTATATTACATGTATTAAAAGGAATTTTTAAATTAAATTTAAAATACTTTACCGGAATGAAATGAAAGTGCATGAAAATGAAAATTTAGGAAAACATTGAAGAAAAGGAAGAACATTTGGAAATGAAGAGAAAAGATAACCACACAGGGAATAATGAAAAACTACTGAGTGTGAATAGCCAGCAAACTGTAATTCATTTGGAAGGAACTGACATAGGAAATAATATGAGCATCGCAAAGCAAGATGTTGGGTATAACACTTAAACATATGGAGTATGCTCTCATCATAGAAAGGTTTTTCTTGACCCACACACAAGCTGAGACAGCTTCCCTATTAGAAAATCTGATTTTAGAGCATACAAGCAAAGCCAACAAATTAGAGAATGCATGCTCCAGAGCCAGCAATGGCCTTCACCACCACAAGAGCCAAACGTCTGTTGCTAACACCTGTATTCAGTTACAGACTCCATGTATTGTCCTCTTAAGAGATTACTTGTTGGATTCTGTTCATTGTGCTTACAATGAACTGTATGAATATGTACATAAAATATGTTCATATTTTCATAATAACTTCCAAGTCTACTAGAACACTCTGACAGATATACTTAAAGATCATGTGAATCTTAATGACAAGAGTTTTTGATTCCTTTATTGCTGGAAGAAAATGTCCTTCTGACCTTGGGTGAATAATTCACACTGTGGCTCCCAGACTTAAAACAGTGCTGGGATCCATGAATGTTGGACTGAATGAAATGTTAAGAGAAGCAGGGGTTGGTTGGAATTAGGCATTTTCTAGGATTTTTGGTAACATTAGAAACATTCATGTTTGAATGATAGAAGTAGTTAGCTATTATAATTGTATAGTCAAGCCCAATCTAAGCAGAGTAATACGAGGTAGTACAAAACTTAACTTCCGTTATGTGGCCTAAATTCACAGACATCCACAGGGGGAATAAAGTCATGGCCATGTCTCCATAGCCAAATGATTTTATAAGAGAAAAACCTATGGTGAGTGGGGAAGAGCTGTGAAGATGTAAATGAAGCCATACTTTCCAATTCAGTTTTTAGTATGTGTTCATGGCTTCTACACTTATTTTCTACACATACTCAGAAAAAAGTCACTGAGTATGTTACTTTTTCATAGATTTATTTAATATTTCTTTGGAGCCCAAAGGCACTCTTTTGGTCTCAGGAATCTTTTGTATTCTTAAAAACTACTATAGACACCGATAAGATTTTGCTTATGTAGATATGTCTACTTATATTTACTGATACATTTTTAAAATATCAATTTATAATCTCATTTAAAAAAACAATAACAAGCCTGCTATATGTTAACATAATTAAATTTTCCTAAAAAACAAATATTAATGAAGAATGGCATTTTTTTTTACATTTTTACAATTTCTTTAATGTTTTGCTCAATAGAAGACAACTGGATTATCATATCTGTGCCTGAATTCAGTCAGCTGTGCTATGTTCTTTTGTTGAAACATATATGTTGCCTCACACATATATGAGAAAATTACAGATGTTCTTCTTTGGTATTATATAAAATTCAACAGGTGATAATTTCTTAAAGGTTAATTGAAATGTTGAATCTGAAACAATATCAACAAGTACTTTGTACTCCATTACAGTACTACATTCTTTGGCTCCTCTTATACTTTGAATGATTTTTTGTTGTTGTTTGTTTTGCTTTGTTTTGTTTTGTTTTGTTCATAGATGATTTTATAACATCATGAATTGGTCATTTGGAAAGTATTTGTTCCCAAACTCAAATATTAACATATTTCATTTTTTGTTGTTGTTGTTACATATCCCCCCCTTTCTGCTTGCTCTTGCCGTGTTCATTTTTTTGTGTGTTCTTCTGTGTCTGCTCTGTCTCCCCTGTTGCAGCGACGTGCTGAGTCAGCTCACTGCGCAGGCAGCTCTGCTCCGTTCGCAGGTGGCTTTTTTTTTGCTTCCATTCACCGGCGGCTTTTTGCTTCTGTTCGTGGGCAGCTTGCCCTGCCCGTGGTGGCTTTGCCCTGCCCGTGGTGGCTTTTTGCCCTGCCCATGGTGGCTCTGCCTCACCCACGGTGGCTTGCCGTTCTCAAGGCGATCTGCCCACCCGGAGAGGTCCCCGGGAACCGAACCCGGGGCCTCCCATGTGGTGAACCGGCGCCCTATCCACTGGGCTACAGCCAGCCCCCATATTTCATTTTTAAAAGTCATTACATGCTTAGTTTGCCAGGCTGCTATGACAAATACTACACAATGAGTTGGCTTAAATAATGGGAATGTATTGGCTCACTGTTTTGAGGTTATTAGTCCAAAATCCAGGCATAATCAAGTCATCATCAAGGCATCATCGAAGGGCTGCTTTCTCCCCAAAGTCTGTAACATTCTGGTGCTGGCTTCTCGTGATCCTGGGCTTCCTTGGCTTATATTCCTGTTTAGTGACACATGGTGACATCAACAAGTGATGTATAAGATTCCAATACTTTTTGACTATTCTGTGGGGAAATGAAAGTGTGTGAATGAGTGAGTTAATGAAGAAAACTGTTTTTTTCTGATGGACTTTGCATGATCTGAATACTGTTCCTTGATTATTTTCAACTTTTTAAATTAAGTCAGTACAAAGTACAAATAGGAAGTAAAGTCAACCTCATACTAAGCTTCTGGAAAAAATACAATAAAATTTCTGTATTAAAATAAATTAACCTTTTTATATGATTCTTGAGGTTGACAACTGACCAAAACCTATTATATGGATTACATGATATCATAAAAATAACTGCTCTGGCAGTGTCTGAAATCTTTGCAGCTGCAGGGTTACTTCTTGGAAATAAAGTTTGTGTTTACACAGGTGCAGCCATATTTAACAAAAAAAAAAATTATGCGCTATGCAAACAGCTGCCTGTCTGTTTTCTTTGGCAGAGATCTTTCCAACTGAAACAATTTGTATCAAGCACATTGCTCTGTGATACTTCTGTAAACAATACAGAAAAATTCCTGTACAAGGAAGAGGTTTCTCATAATGTGTCTTTTAGATAAAATAGTAAAGCAGGGGAGCCATTTGATTGGCGCCTGCTAAGAAAACTATGCCCTTAGTGAAATATTTACTATCTAATATTTTGTAAGTAAGTTGCGGGACAAATATTAAGTTTGCAGGGTGGCAACTGACAGGGACTTTATCCAGCTCTAGGTATTTTCAGGATATAATGGCTGGCAAGGGGAATTCAGAAAATCAAGCCTTTTTCCTCAACAGGTTTGTATTCTCTTCTAAATTTAGTCCCATTATACAGATTATTTGCATGTCAAAATATTTAATTGTAAAATACAAACTTTTATTCCTTGATTTTTAAGAATGAATTAAGAATGTTGTATTTGAAAAGTCACAGATATGTATAAAATTATTCTTAGTTATATTACATATGATTGATTTTCTTTTAAAAAAAGTCAAAATAATTTATACATTTTGCACTTTATGGAAATGTGAAATTTCTTACAGCTGGTACTTGGAGGAAGGAGTTGCTTTATCTCCCATTCCAATGCCTATGTTAAATTTTACCCTTTCATTCAACAGCCCTTATATCATAAATAGTGAGTACCAGCCACTCACTATTCTGGCCACTGAGAATACAATAGTGAATGAAGAGACAAAAACCTTTTTCCCTGAAGAGCAAATATGCTTCAGAAGAATGCTAGAAGTTACTGCTTTGTACCTTGTGAAAATTGATCAAATTAAAACAGATATGTGAATGATCTAAAGAAAGCATAATGGAGGTGGGGCGTGGAGCGGCAGAAAAGGAAAGTTTGACCCCCCGTAGTTTGAAATGTTTGCACATGGTAGATCAATTTATTCTTTCTCAGTAATTTTCCCTGATCAATTTGAAAGGGATCCAGGAATCAAAATCTCAAGAATCACAAGAATAATTGCCATAGTTAACTTAGCTTTGGGAAGAGTTTCTAAATAAGTAGCATTCAAAAGCGTATTCCTGGCCTTCTTTGAATCCTCCAACAGGGGGGAAGGATAGAATGGGTTCCTCCATGACTATGCACCTTGTCTGGGCAGGTGCCACAACTACAGTGTCAAAAATCTCCAGGGTACGACACAGCACTGATGCTGCATTCTTGGTGATACAAATAGAGGGTTTAAAGTGTTGAAATGCTCTTGTGGTGTAGAATATATTTCTATGAAGGTTTTTATTGTTTTATACTACAAGAATATGTATTATTGAGTAGATTAGAATGATAAGCATTAAGGCAATATTCATTTAACTTTTAAATCTTTGGTACCTATTTAGAAGAGAAGTCTCAATTTAAATACCTTAGTATATTAGATCTAAATTTGTATTTATTCATTTTTGAGTTGTAGCTTAAGCTCTACACAAACCAAATCAATGCTTTAGTTCCAAGTTTTATGTACACTTGGGCTCATTCACTGTGTTTCTGTGTTTAATTTTCAGAGCATTCCCAGCTAAACTTTAAATTCTCTGCAATGTGATGAATGAGAAAAAATGAACAGGCAAAATGTTTTTCATTTTGTGTCTCACCCTAAATTCCTGGAAGGGACTAATTCAAGGGCTGTGCTTCTAGCTGACCTGCTTAAATGAAGTGTCAATTGGCAAATCCAGGCCACTCACAGACCTGACAAAATATCCAAGAGATAGTAAGCTGTGTCCTGAAGCTAACATAGGAATTCAGATAGAAATATTTTTTAAAAATAACAGTGATAGGGAACCGGCTGTGGCTCAATTGGTTGGGCTCCGGTTTGCCACATGGGAGGCCCCGGGTTTGGTTCCCAGGGCCTCCTGGCGAAGGCAAGCCGCCGCGCAGTGAGCTGACTCAGAGGGATGGACCGGCAGGGGGAAGCAGGCAGACACAGAAAAGCACAAAGCAAATGAACACAGGGAGCACAAGCAGCAAGGGGGAGATATATAAATAAATAAATAATAAATCTTAAAAAAAAAATAACAGTGATAAATTGTCATCACCATCAACATACAAATACTAACAAATGACTGGTTTTTCTAGGTCCCTAGAACCTGAACAAAGAGAAGCTACTTGATCATCTTTCCAGAGACCTTTAAGTTTAAACAATGGGAAAAAACAGATTTAAAATCCTACAAAGAGATTTCCTTCATTACTCCTTCTTCAGAACGACTGTCTGATGATGTATAGCTGTACTCTCAGGAGTAATCCACAAAATTAGCTCAATAAAATGTGCTATGAGCTCTATACTCTCAATTACTTTTGAAAGTGTGATTTTTTTAGCTGGGTGATTCTTTTCTTAGAAATTTTACCATCTTCCCAATAATGAGTATACCTCTGATTAATGGAGAAAATGGATGAGGATTCAATGTACAAGCAAAAGCCAGCCAGGAAAATCTTTCTTACTTTCTTTTATTCTACTTTCTCCTCCTTCTTTTCCTGTTCCTTCTTAGATTTTATTGTTCTTCCTATTAATAAAACATTCTTTGTAGAAAATATAAAAAGTACAAAAATGTATAAAGAAAATGAAAATTCCCAACAATCCCACAGTCCAGTGATGAGTATTCCTAAGTTTTGGTGGGCTTCCTCCATGAATTTTCATGGTGATTTTACTCAATCAGTATTGCTTAAATAGCCTTGCTGTGCCAAGAGAATGAGCTTGTTTGTTTTTTTGTTTGTTTGTTTGTTACATATCCCCTCCTTTCTGCTTGTTCTTGCTGTGTTCATTTTTGCATTCTGTGTCTGCTTTGTCTCCCCCTGTTGTGGTGACGCGCTGAGTCAGCTCACCGCGCAGGCAGCTTGCCCCGCTCGTGGGCGGCTCTGCTCTGCTCGTGGGCGACTTGCCCTGCCTGTGGTGGTTTTGTCCTGCCTGTGGCGGCTTTTTGCCCTGCCCACGGCTGCTCTGCCCCGCCCACAGCAGCTTGCCCTCTCAAGGCAGTCTGCCCGCTCAGAGAGGCCCCCAGGGAACCAAACCCGGGGCCTCCCATGTGGTGAACCGGCGCCCTATCCACTGGGCTACATCTGGCCCCCTGTTTGGGGTTTTTAACGATATATATTTTTTCCTACAGAGACTACAGAATCACACTTCTACTGTGCATAAAAATGCTACTCTCTTTGTAGCCTTGTCAGATATGTGTGTTCTTTAGTTCTTCTTCTGTGTATGAAATTGTTTTAGCTTGTCTATCTTTGGTTACGGGGATGCTAACTTTTGTCATAGGTTTAGGAGTTATTTACATTTTATTGGAAGATTTTTTGTTATTGATATGTATGTTCTTTTTATGTTACTATTAACTCTATATTTTCATAATGAGAAATTCCCATTCTTTCCATTGCTTTAGTTTTATTAATTTTATTTAGAGGAGGGATGCTGTTAATATTTATAGAGGCTAATGTGATGACCTTTTTATTTATGGGATTGTTATTTGCTGTTATACTTGTAAAAACATTACACATTCAAACATCAAAAGAATATTCACCTACATTTTGTAAGTTTTCAATTACAGTTTTTATTTGTAAAATATAATTGCTTAATTCATATGACAATAATTTACATGCTTGCAGGATGAGAAGGTGCCACTTCTCTAACTCTTTACCTTGACATGTTTATCCTTATAGTGCTTATCACTGGCTGTTATTTTCTCTTACTACCACCAGATTGTTTTATGCTAGAGGTAGAGTCTTCGTTTATTTTGTCCACTGCTGTATCCTCAGTGCCTAGAACAGTGTTCAATCATGTAATCATGCTAGATAATTATTTGTTGAATGGTTGAATGTTCAATAGAGGGAATATTTTGTAAAAATAGCTTATTTTCTGTGAAATTTCCCTCAGAAACAAAATTTAATCATTTATGCTAATCTAGATTAGACCAAGACTCCAAAAGTAATTTTTCATCAGTATGTCTGAAACCATCAGAATTTATAATAATCCTATTTTGTAGATGAAGTGACCAAGTCAGGAAATGAGGACCCATAAGTTGCACTTGAACTAAGAGTTAACATTGAAACATGCTCTAGTTTTATTTGGCAACTTCAGTGGTTCATAATAACAGACAAAAGAATATCAGAAAGCAAATGATCCAGTGAAAATAACCATAGACTGTTTGTTATTACTTTTACCTTTAAATTTCTAATGAGAGTAATAAGTTATGTATGGAAAGCATTGCCTTCATTAGAGTCTTGGAAAACAACACACTTAAAAGGTATTTTTGGTGCCTCAAAAAATAATTTTCCAATTTTGTGTAAAAATAACTATCACAATATGATTCAATGTTAGTTATACCAATTTAATTCATACTGTATATGAGCTCAACAAATTTTTGGTGTGTGTGGAGAGTATCCTCTTTGGGAGAATTAAAGTATCAAAGCACTTTCTCTAAAATAATCTCTTTTTTAAAATATGACATATACAATACATTGCTAAGCCTTGAAGAGGTAAGATAAAATAAATATTTCTCTGTCAAATTTCTAAAGGACCCTATACAATAAAATTAATTCACACTTCCAAGTAATTACAGGTGCTTCTTATTAAATTAAACAGAAGGCATATTTCTGACCCATTAAGAATAAAGCAAAATTTGGGATTTCTAAGTCTTTCAAAATTGCATTTCCCAAATCCAAACTTTCCAGGAATCTTGATTCATTTTCACCAAATGTTGAGCTAAGTGGTAATACTGTGGGAAGAATGTACGATGATGAGCTAATTGTATGGAATTACTTAAAAAGCAAGTTAAAGACAAATGGAAGACCTCTGGGTTTCCTTAATAATGTTTTTATAAGCTTTTATTTTATTTAATGTTGTGAAAATTACTTTCCTGGGCTGAAATATAAGTTCAGGCTAATAGATGAACTAGCATTGCTTTATTCTGTGGTCCAATCTAGTAGGTTTCTAAGTAATGCATGTGTATGTGTCACCCAAGTTACAGCAGGTTCATTTGTTCTTTAGGATATTAAGTTAGATAAGTTATATCCCCACTACAAGCCCCATTCTTTCCTTATTCCAAAGTACATACATATCTTAAGAATAAAGTGAAAAGTACCAATTGCCTTGAAACAAACTTCCTTATTTTATTTTATGTTGGGGAGGTACATAGAATGTAACATTGGAGAAAGAGGAGAAATATTTCGGTTCTGCTTAGGTTCTGCTATGATTGCTGCCACTACTATCAATATCAATATTTGTTGAGCCTTTGCCTTATGCCAGTCACTGTGGTAAATGTTTTACTTTTATCACTTTGTCTAATCCTGTCAGAAACCCATTTTTATAGAAAAGGAAACTGAAGCATCAAAAGATAAAGTAAATTTTCTAGGATCACTTACCTGCCAGGTAGTAGTGGTAGGATTAGAAGTCGGGTCTTTCTGGCTACAAACTCTTGCTGTGATAATTATCTACATTACCTTCTCTGGACCTCAGTATTCTCATCTATAAACAGGAGGGCAGGCTTATGTCTGGGTTTCCTTTAACCCAAAAATTCTTTCTACAAAGGAACAAAACCATGAGAATAAATCTTAGTAACTCTAATTGAAGCAGGAGTGAGAATCTCATAATCTTTCATGTCCCCAGCTTTCTGGAGGCCATAAAGATATTCTCTAGAAACCCTAGTTTCTAGACCCATAAAAAATAATTTGAAAATCCTGGGCTATTTAGTCTATCTTTAATGTATTTTCTGGCTTTAAAATATTCCTGGGTGTTCCACCTTAAATTCAAAGACAAGTAAGTTGAAACTGAAACAATGGAGAAAATATATACCATGCAAATAGTGAATAAAAGATAGCTACAGTAGCTGTACTAATATCAAATAAAATAGCACTTTAAGTCAAGAGCTGTTATGAGAGACCAAAAAGGTCATTATATAGTTAAAGGAGTCAATTCAACAAGAAGACATAGCAATTATTAATATATATGCACTTAACAGCAGAGCCCCAAAATACATGAAGCAAATATTGGCAGATTTGAAGGGAGAAATACAGTTTTACATTAAAAGTAGGACACCTTAATATATCATGTTCAATAATAGATAGCCCATCTAGATAGAAAATCAGTGAGAAAACAGGAGACTTGAATGACACTATTAATGAACTAGACCCAAGAGACATATATAGAATAATTCACCCAACAGCACCAGAATACACATTCTTCTCTGTTGCACATGGATCATTCTCCAGCATAGATCATATGTTAGGGTGCAAAACAAGTCTCAATAAATTTAAAAATATTATAATCATACAATGTATCTTCTCCAACTACAATGGAAAGAGTCAAGAAATCAATAACAGAGAACAGGAATATTCACAAATATGTGGAAATGAAACAGCACACTCTTAAAAAACCAATGGGTCAAAGAAGAAATCACAAGAGAAATCAGGAAACATCTTGAGGTGAATGAAAAATTAAAACACAACTTACCAAAACCTATGGGATGCAGCTCTAAATTCTTACATTAACAAATAAGAAAGATGGAAAATCAGAAACTTAACCTCACAACTGGAGAATCTAGAAAAGAAGAGTAATTTAAAGCTAAAGTGAGCAGAAGGAAAGGAATAACAAAGATTAGAGGAGAGATAACTGAAATAGAGAATTAAAAAAAAAAAAACAATAGAAAGACTCAATGAAACCAAAAGTTAGATCTTTGAAAGGATCAATAAAATTGACAAACTTTTAGCTAGATTGGCAAAAAGAGGGAAAATACAAATAACTAAACTCAGAAATGAAAAAGGGACATAACTACTGACCCCACAGAAATAAAAAGGATTATAAGAGGATAATATGAATAACTCTTTGTCAACAGACTAATAACAAGTAAAGAGGTAGAATCAGTAATCAAAAAACTTCCCAACAAAGAAAAGCCTGGTCCAGGTGGTTTCACTGGTGAATTTTATCAAACATTCCAAGAAGAATTAACACCAATCCTGTTCAAAAACTCTTCCAAAAAATTTAAGAGTAGTGAACACTTCCTGACCCATTCTATGAGGTCAAAACATCACTGTCATACCAGAAAGAGATAAAGACTTCACAAGAAAAGAAAATTACAGACCAATCGCTCTTATGAATATAAATGCAAAAATCCTCAACAAAATGCTAGCAAACCAAATCCATCAAAACATTAAAAGAATCATACACCATGATCAAGTGGGATTTATCCCAGATATGCAAGTATGGTTCAATACAAGAAAATCAATGAATGTAATACACCACAATAACTGAATAAAGATAAACACACACACAACCATCTCAATTAGTGCAGAAAAGGCATTTGACAAAATCCAGCACTTCTTTTTGATGGAAAAAAAATACTCAGAAAACTAGGAATAGAAGGAAACTTACTCAATCTGATAAAGGGAATATATTATAAACACACAGCTAACATCATACTCAATAATGAAAGACTAAAGACTTTTCTCTTAAGTTCAGGTACAAGACAAGGATGCCCATTGTTACTCAACATTGTACTGGAAGTTCAAGCTAGAGCAATAAAGAAAAAGAAAGAAAGAAAAGACATTCAAATTGGAAAGGAAGAAGTGAAACTTTCCCTATTTGCAGATGACATGGTCCTACATGCAGAAAATCATGGAAAATCCACAAAAAAAGCAACTAGACTAATAAAAGTATTCAGCAAAGTGGCAGGGTAAAAGATCAATGTGAAAAAAATCAGTAGTGTTTCTATACACTAGTAATGAACAATTGAAAGAGGAAAACAAGATAAAAACATTCATTTAAAATAGCAACTAAAAGAATTAAATGTCTAGGAATAAATTTAACAAAGATGTAAAGGAATTGTACACAGAGAGCTACAAAACATTGCTAAAAGAAATCAAAGAAGACTTAAATAAATGGAAGGACATTCTATGTTCATGGATTGGAAGACTAAATATTGTTAATGTGTCAATTCTACCCACTGTCATTTACAGATTCAATGTAATCCCAATAAAAATTACAACAGCCTTCTTTGCAGAGATGGAAAAGCTAATCATAAAATTTATATGGATGGGTAAGGAGCCTCAAATAACCAAAACTGTCTTGAGAAAGAAAAAAGTTGAAGAACTCACATGTCTTGATTTTAGAACATATTAAAAAGCTACAGAAATCAGAACAGCATGGCACTGGCACCAGGGCAGACATATAGACCAACGGAATTTAAATGAGAGTTCAGAAATAATCCCTCACATGTGTGGCAAATTGATATTAGACAAAGGAGCCAAGTCCACTCAATTGAGAAAGAATAATCTCTTCAACAAACAGTTCTGGGAAAAGTGAATAGTTATATACAAAAGACTGAAGGTGGAGCTTTACCTCCTATCATATAAAAAAATGAACTCAAAATTGATCGAAGACATAAATATAAGAACCAGAACTATAAAACACCTAGAACAAAACAAAGGGAAGTATCTTCAGGCTTTGTGTTAGGTAATAGTTTCTACATTTGCCATCAAAAGCACAAGCAACTGAAGGAAAAAATAGATAAATGGGACTTGATCAAAATTAATAACTTTTTGCATCAAAGGACATTATCATGGAAGTAAATTGACAGGCAAGCGGATGTGGCTCAAGTGTTTGAGTTCCCACCTACCACATGGGAGGTCCCATCTTCACTTCCCGGTGCCTCCTGAAGAAGACAGCAAGACAGCAAGCTGGGACGACAGGCAGGTGTGGCGAGCTGACACAACACGATGACACAAAAAGAGACACTAAGAGGAAACACAATGAGAGAGACAACAAAGTAGGGAGCGGAGGTGGCTCAAGGGATTGAGCGCCTCTCTCCCACATGAGAGGGGCCATGTTCAGTTCCTGGTGCCTCCTAAAGAGAAGATGAGCAGGCACAGAGAGCACACAGCGAAAAGACACAGAAAGCAGACAGCGAGTGCAAACAATGGGGAGGGGGAAATAAATAAATAAAATAAATCTTTTAAAAAAAAAAAAAAGGAAAGTAAATAGACAATCTACACAATGGGAGAAAATATTCAGAAAACACATATCTGATAAGGGTTTATTATCCAAAATATGAAGAAATCCTACAACTCAACAACAAAAAGACAAACAACCCAATTAATAAATGGACAAAAGACTTGAATAGACATTTCTCTAAAGAAGAAATACAAATAGCTAAAGAGCATATGAAAAGATGAACATCATTAGCTATTAGGGAAATGAAGATCAAAACCATGAGATATCATTTTACACCCACTAGAATGGCTACTTAATCTTGAAAAACAAAAAATTAAGTGTTGGAAAGGATGTGGAGAAAGAGAAAAACATTCATTATTGGTGGAATTGTAAAATGGTGTAGCTGCTGTGGAAGACATTTTGGCTGTTGCTCAGCAAGTTGAGTTAGAATCACCGAATAAACAGGCAATCCTACTTCCAGGTTTATTCCAAAAGAATTGAAAGAAGAGAATTGAACAGATATTTTCACATCACTATTCAAAGCAGCATTATTCACAATTTTCAAATAATGAAAGAAACACGTGTCCATCAACCAATGAATGGATAAGAAAATGTGGTATATATGTGGGATGGAATGTTATTCAGCTATAAAAAGGAATGAAGTTTTGGTTTATGCAACAACATGGATCAACCTTGAAGACGTAATGTTGAGTGAAATAAGCCAGACCTTAAAAGACAAATATTATATGATCTCACTCATGTGGAATAATTAGAACAAGCAAATACATAGAGTCAGAAACTAGAACATAGGCTAACAGCGGCCAGGGAATGGGGAATGAATGCTTAAGTTGTGCTGAGTTTCTTTTGGGGGTGATGAAAAATTTTTGGTAATGGACAGTGCTGTTGACAGCACAACATTGTGAACGTAAGAGCACTGAAATATATATTTGAATGTAGTTAAAAGGGGAAATTTTAGGTTGCATATATGTGACTAGAATGAAGTTTTTATAAAAACCATTGAACTGTACAACACAGTGAGTCCTAATGTAAATTATGGACTACAGTATAGTATAATTATAATAATATTGTTTCATCAATTGTAACAAAGATACCACAATAATGCAAAGTGTTAATACTAGGGAAAACTCTATGTGTGAGGAGGGGTATATGGGAACTTTGTATTTTTCTGCA
>PVKH010021548.1:0-14308 GCA_004027955.1 Chaetophractus vellerosus | reverse complement strand
ATTCCTCCTGGGTTTTAGTCATTTTCTCTGCTTGGTTTGGAGTTTACCCTTTACAGCTTGTCCTGGGCCTGGGCATAGGGCCAGATGAAGGTGGCATGGTCCCTAGACACTGTTTCACCAGGTGTGTGAAGAAGCTCCACCTCCCTTGGTTATCTTGCAAAACTGCTTTTGCTTCTGGCTGAGAGTGAACTGCTCTCCCCCTCCCCTTCACTTCATAACTGTGAGAACAAAGAAGCCTGCTTCTGCCAGAGATAAAGTCTTCAGCAGTGTTTGATATGATTAAAACCAAGAAAACGATTCCTTGTGGGTTTTGACAGGGCTTTCTCCTCTCCTCTAGAATAAGGCAGACCTTTAGTCAACACGCTACTAGGAAAGGGGTTTACAGATATCCTGAACCACAAGCAAAACAAAGAATTTGTTCATGCCTTGAATAACCTAAAATATGCTCTGGGGCTATGTTCAGCCTTCCCCTAAATGGCGTGGTTTAGTGACTTTTGATTTAACAAGTTCAGAAAATCATTTCAGGGAAATCTCATCTTTAATTTGTGTATTTCACGTAAATATGTGGTTTTGAGTGTGATTCTTTGCTACTGATGGGCCATCATTCGGGCTGCATTTTCAAACTTGGTTTTAGAGTACTGTTTATTTCAAACAAGTATTTGGAAAAGAGAGGGGGAGGCAAAGAAGGGGAAGAAGATGACCTTTCAGAAATGTGGCCTTTGAGGCAATTTTGGAGAGGTCCATGACCCCTATTTGCAAAGTTTGGGGACATTCATTCAAGTCAACAAGTATTTACGGGCACACGCAATATCTTTAGAACTAAATTATATTGTGGAGGGTTTTGTAAGGGCAGAAGGACATTGTCAATAAGAATTTATGCTTACCCTGGATTAACCCCTATTTCACTCTCTGGGGATTGCAAAGAGGTAAAACAGAGGTATTTGTTTCACAGCCTGCCATAACAAATTATCGCAAACTTGGTGGCTTAAAATATCAGAAATTTATTCTCTCTGTTCTGGAGGCCAGAGTCCAAAATCAAGCCATTGGCAGGGCTGTACGGCCTCACATTGTCTAGGGTAGAAATGATTCCATGCCTGTCTCCCAGCTTCTGAGACTACTGCCAATCCTTGGTGTCAATCCAGCTGCACCACTCCAGTCTCTACCCCTGTCTTTGCATCTCTTTCTACTCTGTATATGCCCTCTCCTCTGTGTCTCTAGCTCCAACTCCCTCTTCCTTTTTCTTAAGAATAAATGGGATTGCATTTAGGACCCACCCACCCAGGATAAGCCCCTTCTCTCAAGATCAAGGATTTTGCCCAATAAGGAAAAAATATTAATTCTTTGGCCATATAAAATAATATTCACAGGTTCTGGGTATTAGGACATGGGCACATCTGGAGGCCATTTTATAGCCTGCCAAAGTCTACTCTCTGACTCCTGAAGATTGATGTTCATCTCACATGCTAATTATATTCACTGCATTCCAACATCCTTAAAGGTCTCAACTCTTACAACATGAAGTATAAAATCTCATTCACATTTTAACAGGGCAAAAGTCTAAAATATCATCATACAAATCATCTAAATAAGGGAATGGGTGTGACTCTAGGTATGATCCATCTAGGGTAAAATTCCTCTTCATCTGTGGACCTGTGAAACTGGAAACTAAGTTATCTGTTCCCAAAATACAATGGAGGGACTGACATAGGATAACAGCTGTAGACATTACAGGCAAAGCAAATGGGAAAATGGAAGGAATTAAGGGGTCCAAAGAAAGTCTGTAATCCAGCAGAGACAATTACATTTGGTTTCAAGGCTTGAGAATAATCCCTCTGAACATGGGTCTACCCTCTGTGCCCAAGGCTCTGCCTTTGCAGGCAACCCTTTTTATTTTTTATTTTTATTTTTTTGAAGGATAGCATATGTTTGAAGCCAAACAGCTCTATTACCCTGTTTCTTGCTTGTATGATCCCAGATGTCTGATAGCTCTCCTTGATTTCATCATGACCCTGTCCCTTTCAGGCTGGCAGTTTTTCTGCCGATATAACATCCTCAAATGCCTTGTGGGTCTCTATATCACAAGCACTCACCCTGTAAAACAACAGTGTCCTCACACATCTTTCCTGGATGACCCAATCTCTAATCTGGCTTTTGCTGAGAGAGTTGAATGGACCCATGAGACACATGCCTAATCTCTTCACTAGTTTAGCCACACCCTCAGCCTTCTCCTGAGGGCATGCTTTCCTAACAATGAATCTCCTGATATTAATGGAATTTTTTTATGTTTTCGTTTTTCATTTCGCATAGACCGAGAATTTTCCAAACTATCAAGTCACGGTTCTTTTTGTTTAACAGTTCTTCCTCAATTTGTCTCTTTCCCCTCACATGTTACTATAATTAGCAGGGCACGCTTTCAATACCCTCAATACCGTGTTTGGAAGGCTCTTTAGCTAGATATCCAAGGTCATCTCAAGTTCTCTTTTCCATAAAACTGTAAGAAATTCAGCCAAGTTTTTCCCACTCTATAAAACAATTGCCTTTCTTCCCTTTTCTAACATGTTCCTTATTTTCTTTTGCGCCTCCACCAGCAGTATCTTCAGCATTCATATTTCTACCAATGTTCTGTTTATGGAGATATACATTTTCTCTAAGATGATAAAAGCTTTCTCTACCGCATTCCTCACTTCTGACTGAGCCCTCACCGGCAGTGTTTAACATCCATATTTCTACCAACAGTTTGTTCAAGCTAATCTAGGCTATTCATATCATGCTTCACAAAATTCTTCCAGCCTATATCCATCACCCAATTCCAAAGTCACTATGCACACATGGTTTTAGGTAGCTATTACAGAAGCATCCCACTTCCTGGTACCAAAATCTGTATTTGTTTCCTGTGCCAGCCATAACAAATTGCCATACACTTAGTGGTTCAAAACAACAGAGTTTTAGCCTCTCACTGTTCTGGGGGCCAGAAGTTCAAAATCAGTTTCACTGAGCTGAAATCAAGGTGTTGGCAGAGCTGTGCTAGGGGAGGATCTTTTCCTTGCTTCTTACAGCATCCGGTGGCCACAGGCATCCTTTGCTTGTGGCTGCATTGTTCCAGCCTATATCTCTGTCTTCATATCACATTCTCCTCTTCTGCCTGTCATCTTCTCTGTGTACAGAAAAGCAGCAGATGGAGATGATGACAATATTATACATGTCTGTGTGGAGGTTTGTCTGGCTGGAGCAGAATTTAAGGACTGGATCTAAAAGGAGGGTGATTAGTTTTTCCCAGAAACACTGAGATGTATTTTATCTTATAAGGATACATGAGATTGAATTTAGGGCTCACCCAGATAATCCAGGAGAAGCCCGTCTTCTTACCATCCTCAACTTAATCGTGTATTTTGCCCAAAGAGGTGAAATTCACTCCTTTGCCATATAAGGTAATATTCGTAGGGTCTGTGGCTTTTGTGCATTGGGTTTAGGGCATGGACATATCTTTTGAGGGGCCCATTTTTCAACTTTCTGCAACAGTTAACAATCAGTGACCTTACTTTGTGCCAGACACTGCGATGAGCATTTTAAAACCTTATTTTGGGAAGCGGCTGTGGCTCAAGTAATTGAGCTCCCATCAATTACTTTGATCCCAGGATCTCCTGGCAAAAAAGAAAAAAATGGCATGCAAGACCTGTCCAGCTTGGTGCAGAGAGGCTCAGGCCTCTGTGTGGCGCGGAGATCGTGGCACGGCAAAGCGATGCACCAAAAAGACGATGACGTAACCAGATAGAAAAAAAAAAAAACTTACTTCATTTTGTCTTCAAAAAGATGCCTTAAAGCATGTATCATTATCTCCATCTTACAGATGAAGATTTCAAAAATCATAGAGTATATTACATGCTCAAATTCTTACAGCTAATTTGCCTTATTCCATATGTAGAGACCTCAGCCATACTGCTTCCCTACCTCTACATGACTTTTGTGCTTGGGGAGTTGATATTTTTACATTAAAAAAGAGATACATATACACAAAACCGTTACCAGACCACCATGATCCATACCTGACCCCTTTGAGTGTATGTCTAATACACTTTACAAAATAACCAGGAAAGAGAATGACCCAACTGAAAGGAGATGCACTGTGGGGTGGCATTGAATTTGGGACTACAAATGTCCATTAATTCTCATTCTCTGCCCTGGGTGATAGAGTCATTGTTGCCTGGAGGAAGCATTAAATTTAAGCAATAAGGGGGAGATTGTGAGACTCAAAGCACCATTGAGAGAGACAAATGAAAGGAAGATGCAGTCCTTTCCTGAAAGAAAACAGTAGAAGCTCAGGTACAGTTAAATGTACATGACAGAATAATTAAACACTGGTATTAGAAATGAAAGATTGGAAAGGGTAGGGTCAAATACCATCAGTGACCTCAGATGGAAGAAGAAGCTGCTTTGGGAAAGTGGCATAGACTGACAGCCTTCAGCCGAAGCACGTGGCCTGGCAGATAGAAAAGAAGCAGATGGAAATGACAATATTATACATGTCTGTGTGGAGGTTTGTCTGGCTGGAACAGAATTTAAGCACTGGATCTAAAAGGAGGGTGATTAGCTTTTCCCAGAAACACAGAGATGTATTTTAATTTTATGCAATAACATTTATTAGTTATTATTCTTAGTTCTAGTATTACAAACAAAATCTATGTTTATGTGAAATTTTTCACAAAACTACACAGACACATAGAAAATAAAGATTGCCCATAATGGCACCTTACAGAAATAATCGCTGTTAGGTTTTTGTTCTGAGTCCTTCCTATTGTAATATATTTATTCATATCTCTTTATAGATTTTTTTCCAATTTGGGATTATGAAGCTGCACAATCTGCCCTGTAACCTTCTTTCTTCACATAAACCCTGCTGTGAATATTTTTTCAGGTAATTAAATATGCCTCTAAAACACAACTTTAAAGGTTTCATAGCATTCCATCATAGGGATGTATGATTATTCACTTAATTCCCTATTATAGAGTATTTAGGTTGATTCCTATTTTACCCTTTTAAATATATTGCTCCGATCAACAAGTTTGTACCTATATTTTGTGCAGATGAATGGATTCTCCAGTTTCAACTGAGAGGCAAGGGAGTCCAAACAAAGGAGTCAGTCTCTCTCTCTGTCTTTCTCCACATATATATACAAAACAATACACCAGCAAGACTAAAAAAAGTAAATGAAATACATACATGGCAAATTCAGGATTTAAGTTCAGTCTCTCTAGCGTTGAAATCTAAATTCTTTTCTCTAAGATGCTGCTGCTGCTTCAAACATCAAAACTTACCTTAATAGAGCACTAACTATGTGCTGGGCAAGGTACTAAATATTTAATGTCAACTTTCTCTTAAAACTCTTACAACACTCTGTGAGGTAAAGAACTACAATTATCACTGTTTTAGAGTTGAAGAAATGGAAGCAGAGAGAATTACCTAGTTTGTGCAAGGTCATACAGCTAGATACGATATTTGTCAAGAAATCCCAGTGTGTGTGGAAATATAATACCAAACGATGACATTTTATTTGAAGCTATAGTATGTGTTTGAGACAGAACTCCCTGGTACCTATCATAGTCTGACAGGCAAATAGTTTAATGGTGGAAATAGAGGTACATTGGCTAACAGATGGGCTCTAGAGCCAGATTGCTTGAATTCAAATCTCAGCTCTAGCACACACAAGCTGTGTGACCTTGGACAAGTTACTTAACATCTCTATGCCCAAGTTTTCTCATCTCTAAAATTGGGGCAATATTAATAGGCTAGTGATAAAGGTTGAACAAGGTAATTAAATAACATAATTTAAGTGCTCCCATAGAGTATGGCTTCAATACATGTTAGCTAATATCTAAAAAATTAATAATGATACAAAAAATGTAAAATAAAAAATAACAGATAAATGAAGGCTTTTGCTCATAGGTTGAGCAACAAGAAACGAAACTTCTGTTGGAAAATTCCAAGTGGACCTGCTTCTGTTAATAAGTAGAGTGCAATGAAAATTCAAAAAAACAAAACAAAAACATAATGTTCCTAACCAACTAACTTTTGACTCATTTATACTTCGTAAAATAATTAACTGTTTATTCTTCTACTTCTGTTCAATTAAAGTGAACAGACAACTGTCTGCTGGGTAGATCTTTAAAAAGAAAACTCAATTCACACCAAACGACTGGGATTCTTTGCTAGCATTTAGGAAAACAAAACTAAGGAGATGTAAAAGGAAAAGGCCCCACACATGACCCCCAGAGCTGAAATGTGAATAGGCTCTAAGTGAGTTGAGGGGAATGCCTCACTCCTCCAAATGAACACTTATACATCCCCAAGCTTGATGACCCTGGCTCATTCTACCTGTACCGCATGTGGCAAGACAGGAAGTAGGGATACAGAATGAAAGGATTACAATTAAAGCAGAAATTGATCCAACCCATCAAGGCAATGGAGGCCTTGAGAACAGAAATGAGTGACTCACACAGAGTGGACAGAATCCAGGTTTCCAAATTCACAGTTCAGTGCTCTTTCACTCTACCACCTTGCCTCAACTATGTGTGTGTGTGTGTGCATGAATATGTATACGTGTATTTGCATGTATTATGAATCAGTATGTGTGTATATGAACAGATATGTACACATGCATTTATATATATGCATATATATATATGCATGAATGTGTGTGCACATATACACACATATTTCATCCTGTATATTCTATCAAGTATCTACTGTCAGCCTTGTTGCATAATTTATGTCATGAATAATTGATAATATTCATAGGGGAAGTTTAGGTTAATTTACATCAAGATGTTTCTTGAACACATTTAGCAATTTTTCACAGCTACACATATAGCAACACAGATATAGATGTTTTAAAATTTTATTTTTGTCCCCGGACTTTGTTTTGCTGATGCCAGGCTGAAGTGCAGACACATTTTCAAAGGAGCACATCTCAAGAAGCAAAATCTGATGACTTTGTAACTGAATTCTGCATTTTTGGTGAGAGCTTTCCTCTGCTTCTTTGTCATGGTTTGTAAGACAAGCTGTGCTGTGCTGTTTGAGACAAAGGAGCCGATGAGAGAAAAACTACGCGATTTTGCTCTATTTCTTGTCTGTTTATTTATTCAATTCTGCCACAGTGTGCAAAGCTATGCCCTCCCTGTTCACTCTTGTAATGCTAAACAATTGTAAATCATTTCTTTAATGAAATACATGCTACAGTTTACCTCTCATGAAAGTTAAAAGCCATCGTTACTAACGAATGTATTGTTTTTCTTCGTGTAGCTCATTCATTTCATCTAATATCAGGACAGCATTTCCTTTTATCTTAACTCTTCCTTTTCCCCTAGATAGTAAACCAAACTCAGTGGTGACAAAGGTTTTAAGGGACCCCTGGTCAAATTCACAATCTTCTAAACTTTCCCTTGTTTGGAAATCAGGATGGCAGCTCAGGAACATGGTTTAGGTTTCATTTCTTTGCTTTGAAATATCTATTTCCCACCACACCAGGATGTAGAAAAGTGAAGAAAAATTGGCATGTTCTCTCATTTTGATCTTTATTAGAGTGTGGTGTTGAGAATCAGCTTATTGGCAATTTCACCCTAGTTACTGGGGTGGGTGTTTTTATGACAATAAAATAAGCAGCTCAGCTTGAAGAAAAGGCAATTGCATGCCACTAAAAATTGCATGTTAAAAGCTGGTATGCAATTTGGGGTGGTAAATTTGACTGGCAAGCAGGCCTTTTTCTATTACATAGCACTGGTACAGTGCCTGGCACATAGTAGGCAGTGAGGGGAATGGATAAATTTTACCATTCCCCTGTGTCACTGATACCATTATGTCCTTAAATGTTTTTCCAAAACAATTCACTTTTTTTAATTTATAAATTTGTTACAAAAGAAAATTTTTTATTATGGGTGCCTTCTGTTAGTTATTATTCATAACATAAGCATAATATAAGTATGGACCTATTAATCTTTAAATTCACTGGTATATTCCTTCCATATACAAATGATATGACATAGATCACACTTTGGGAAACACTGAAGGTGGAATGGCCTTAAGGAATAATGATGATAAGTAGTAAAAATAATAAAATTACTATTATTTAAGTACTTACTATATCCAGAGTGAGCTCATTTAATTTAATCCTCATAATAACCCTAGAAGAACTCTAACCCTAAAAATAATTATTTTTCCCACTTTACCACAAGGATATTGATACACAGCAAAATTAGGAAACTATGTCCAGTTAATAATATGATAAAACTTAAGATAATAGCAAATACTAAGTTACTATCTGTTGAGCATATTTAGCTGATGCCAGGCTGAACTGCACACAGATTTTCAAAAGAGCACATCTCAAGAATGCACTTTTTAAATTCATAAATATGTTACAAAAGAAAATTTTATATTACAGGTGCCTTCTGTTAGTTATTATTCATAATATAATATACATAATATAAGTATGGACCTATTAATCTTTAAATTCACTGGGATATTTCTTCCATATACAAATGATGTGACATAGATCACACTCTGAGAAACACTGAAGGTGGAAATTTTATGCTGAGATTTATCGAGAATTAAGTGAGACATATCTTACCTAATTGTCACAACAATGCTATAAGATAATGATTGCTATCTTCATTAACAGAAGAGGGAACTTGAGTAAATTGCCCAGTTACACTTCTACCAAACAGAAGAATCAGGATTAGGGCCCAGTTTTCTCTGCCTCATAATCTTGCAACACATGCTCTCATCTAGCAGAGTTTATAAAATCACACCACACAATTCAAGAGCATACTTTATTATTTTTTTATTTTTTTTAAAGATTTATTTATTTTATTACATATCTCCCCTTCCCCCCTGCTGCGGCGACGCGCCGAGACCGGTCACTGCGCAGGTGCGGCTTTCCCCGCTTGTGGGCGGCTTCTGCTTCCATCACGGCCGGCTTTTTCAGTTCGTGGGTGGCTGGCTGTGCTCGATTTGCAGGCGACCTGCCCTGCCCGTGGCAGCTTTTTGCCCTGCCCACGGCGGCTCCGGCCCGCCCATGGCGGCTTGCCATTCTCAAGGCGGTCTGCCCGCTAGGAGAGGTCCCCGGGAACCGAACCCGGGGCCTCCCATGTGGTATGCCGGCGCCCTATCCACTGGGCTATACAGCCGGCCCAAGAGCATACTTTATAGAAAGGAGAACTAGAAGACTTTAGAGAATATCCTAGTTCTGCTGTCTCACTTTATAAATGAAGAAACATAGATCCAGAAACCTGAAGTTGCAAAGCTCATCAATTAGACTGTGATTTCAAATCAGTCAAAATAACTGAGCTGTGTTTTAAAAAAGACTCTTTATTGGTGAAGGTGACAGAGAATCATTTGGTGTTGGTGAAGTAATCATGTATTTTTGGACCTTTACCCAAGTCTTTTAGAGCCCTGTGTGTGCACATGTGCGTATGTGTGTAACATGAGAGGGATTGTTTGTAAAAACTGAGAAGAAAATCACCCAACTCTGACGGCAATGGGATTTTACCAGTTGACCTTCGACTTCATTCAGGAAGCACAGAGGAGCAAGAAACAATTCAAACTTGGAGAGAAGAGGATCCACAAAGTGCTGTTTGTTTTCTTACATTTGATTTCTATATTCAGCCGAGCACTCCATGAAACTGATGCCCAGAGCTGTCATTTATCCACTTTGTCATTATCACATCTGAATCCCGCAGGCCTGCTTCAAATGCAGGGGGACATACCTGCAGGTTCTGAATGCATTTCTTCAATAATGCTGCCCAATCGACTCACACTTAAAAATAGTCTGATCGACCCATCTCTTTGTCACATGAAGCTAGAAGCACTAGAGGAGGCTGCTAAGAAAGGACTGTTTCCATGGCTAAATCAGTTGATTTCTGCAAAAAAGAGATCATTCCTGTCCCTTTAGAAAAAGAATGACATGCAATGTGATGATTGATGTTTCTCTGTCAGAAAGCTACCTTGGAACAGGTTCTTCCAATTAATTTCCATGAGCATAATGAAACAGCACTTAGGCATATCCCACTTAAAAATGATTTATATTCTTTCTTGAATATGTTTTAGTGAATAATGCTATTGATGTTCTAGATTTTAAAATTAAATTAGTGCTATCCCACAAAACAAAAAGAAATATAGTGTGTGTGTATATAACAAATAGTATATATAGTCACTATAACTTCATTGTAAAACACAGTTAAGTAAAATACAAGCATCATTTTTAATAGTAGCACACTATTTTGTCTGATATATTTCTGTTTGTTTGCTTTACAGATCAAAGAATTACATAAATGTAATAGTTTTTTTTGTGGTTGCTATGGAGTCTGTGTGCCCTTGAGGAGGATTTTAAATATCAAGAAATTCAGTTCCTTCCAGTTTGCTTTCTCATTAGAAGGACTGGAGAGACCAGCCCCTTAGCAAAGATTTGACTGAGATATAAAAGAGACAATTATGTGGTCTATTACCAATTCCGATGGACCTTATGGTATTTAAATGAACAAAGCTCTCTTTGTCATTTCATTCACATGATTTCTTTTCAGAAAATGAGCGGTTCTCATTTACTTCCTCCATTTTGGGAAAACAACCCAATTTTTCTCAAGCTCATTTAAAAGGGAAATGGTTGTTGGTGTCTCCATAATTGATTGAGGATATGTGTGGCCTCTGTGGTTTATCTCAAACTACCCTAGTGCAAGAAGTAGTATGTTATATTCCAGTGGAAAAACTAGAGGTCAAAAAGCACAGAGAATAACATTTATTATTGATTTATAGTTTCATAGCATTTGTTCATTTTTCTCATTCCTTCCCTTTTACTCCCTTAGGAAAACAAAGTGTAGAACAGTTGTGACCAGAGCATATTGTTCTAAAAGTGTCCAATTTTAATATGCTGGATTTCTTCATTTGAATCCTGTTCCAAGGATTTTTAGCACTTGCATATTATTTTTCATTTTTCCCTTTAAAAAGTAATTTTATACATTAGGTATTCTTACTGATTAAAGTACATGCATCCAAATTACCTGCAATTCAAAAGTTATGAGAAAAATAATGAAAATAAGGAATTCATATAAACTCAGCTTTTATATTCTACTTAAAAGGACATATATTAAGTAGTACTTAGATTCTGAAGTATTATTGAATATACATAGTATTTATTGTATATAAATAAATGTATATTTATTACTTATCATAGTGGTCAACATAAAAAGCTGAGGCAGATTTTATGTGCAACTGATACCTTTACCAACTTCATACCAAAAGACCTTCATATACCAAAATTGATACCTTTACTTACTAAAAGACCGTCACATACCAAAATTGATACCTGCACATGCCAAAAGCCCTTCAAATGTTTCTTGAAGTCTTTGTGCTGCATATTTAAGATTGGACCTTGTGTAAAACCACATACTTTGAGCCTGCTTTCTCAGTATGCAAATCCAAAAGTGAAAAGGAAGAAATCAAGATAAGATGAATTGAGCATTAAGTAAATCAAGACTCCAATCTCTGTATAATTATGTCCTTGAACAACAGGGTTGTGAGTACAACCACACTTTGAATGCCCTACTGCAGCTGCATCTGTGGGATTCTTTGGAATTACCCAAGGATCCAGGCTATTTCACCTCTGAGCTTTTGCCAAGAATGATATCTCTTTCTCTAATAATCCTTTACCAACTTCAGGTAGCCCCTGGAACGTTTACCTTAGACAAATCCCTCTAATTTGGGGGACACAAATGGATCTCTATTTTGGAGGACCTGAAGCTTATACAGGCTGGAGAAGAATCCAAAATTACAAATAAAAGTGTTAGAGTTGAAAGTGAACATTGATTTAGAATGAGGAAAGAAATCACAATAAATAACTGCAGACTTAAGATTCAAGTCACTGTCTTCTAGGCCATCTCTTTGGCATTTTGTTAGAAACACTGAATTGGAAATGATACCTGACTACATCCTGAATTTCTCTCCCCACCTTTAACTCTCCTAGCACTCCAGGCTTTTGTCCAAGGGAGAGAATGGAAAGCTGAAGCTTCCTTAATTTCCTGGCCAACGTGCCTCTGCCTTCAGGTCACACTCAAGCAGGCCTTCCTGTAAGAAATCTCCCCTAAAACTGCTTTCATCTCCCCTCCACTGAGCTTCCATAGCATCCTCAGTGCATTTACCTACTCATAAGTATCTGATCACAACCTGACTCTTTCAGATAGGAACTCAGAATCCCTTCCCATTTTACCCCCAATTTCCAGCACAGTTTCTGTCATATAGTACACACTCAACAAATGTTTTCAAACCATAGCAAATAATTGTCTACTGCTTATATTGTGCCTGGTTCTGTTAGAAGCATTTTATACACAGTAACTCATTTAACTCTTACGTTAATCCTATTACGCAGCTACCATTATTAGCAATGCTTTACAGAGGAGGAAACTAAGAAGCAGCGATGGCAATCTTAAATAATTTGCCCAAGCCCAAACAGCTAATTCAAGTTGTAGCTGAGATTCAAATCCAGACCTTGTGCTGATACAGTCCCGGTTCTTAAACCTGTGCAGTACCGCCCTTCAAAAGGAATGGCTACAGCAATAAATGCTCTCTTTACAACCCTTTTGGATTGTATTTGAACTGTACGCCTCAAGGCTTGGCTTTGTTACAATAGCCAGCTCCTGATTATTTAAGAATTGATAATCCAATTTGTGGATTTTGAAAGCTCTGCTGCCACTTTATCCCCCCTACAGCTTCTGGCCTGTAGGGAGCATTTGCATGCTTGTTAGCACCTCTGCAGAGAAGGGGGCCATGCATTATTGCCCTTGTCCTCCACATCCTCCCGTTATCCTTAATGGTGATGGGGACTAGGCAAGCAGTGGCTTGTCAGTACGTGTGGATTCCAAAGAGGTGGCAACTCAATTATCTTGGCTTATCCTCTTCACCCCTTCATCACCCAGACCAATCTTCTCCTTCCAGAGATATGTTAAGTATACATGTGGAGGCTGGTAATATGCCCCTTCAGTAGCACTGAACGATTTTTAGTAGGAGAGTGGCACGATAAAAGCTATATTTAAAGAGGATTAGGAGATGAATCGCAAGAAGGAAGAGGGAGAAAACAAGATCAGTGAAGGGCAAGTCGGTATTCCATCAAGCTTCTGATGTAGACACACTGCAAGCATCTGAAATGTTTTCAACTTTTTACTCTAGCACAATCATTTACTGAAATTGATTTTATTTTAATTTCTCAAGCCCAGTGACTCTCATAACAATATATTTCAAGACATCTTAGTTTTAAAGAGAAAGTATACACAGGCAAATAAGTTATTCAAAATGATCATTTACGCTTAGGTTTCCTAGCCGGAAAGCAAATTTTACTAAAATTTCCCCATATGCAGCTTTAATTCATTCATGCAGAATTTTCCTTTTTGTAAGAGCAAGAAGTATTAGGCCACAGGGAAATTTTATTTTTCACAATTACAGGATCTAGAGAGAGAAGGCTTCCCTATCCAAGAGATAGCTTTTGTGATTTTGTGATCCAGACTGTATATGTTTTATGCAACATTAATCTGCCTCGTTTTGCTCAGATGAGAGGTTTTATACATCATTCCCAGGAAAAATTGGTGGCTATCACTACATAATGAAGTTGAGTTGCTAGAAGCTCATCAGGATTGGGTTCCTGAAATTTTTCAAAGCATTCATGGAGCCTGGCAGAAATGAGTAGAATTATTTCGCAGTAAAATTTCATTCATTTAGAAGGCACTCATTTGGAGTTTATGATCATATGGCAATAGCTGGAGTGACCTTAACAAAGCACTACCTATTTAACTGAGTTACATGAAACCTATTTAGCAAAGCAAACTCTTTTAAAGCATCTGTTTATACTTTGGAGGCACCATCTTAAAGGTGATAATTTAATTAAAATAATTATTAGCTACCCATTAAAGCACATCTTCTGGAAATGTCTTTGAATCCATGCTATCAGCTTAGTTTGAGTTAATTTATGCCTTAAAAGACCACCTTCTTTATTTTAATTCTTGTAATTCCAATCACTACCAGCCCTATGTCTGATGATATTCATTCTATATGGACTTTATAGAGTAGATATTTTTGTCCATCAAAAAAATAAAATGGGGGAACCAGCTGTGGCTCAATTGGTTGGGCCCTGGTTTACCATATGAGAGGCCCTGGGTTCAGTTCCCGGGGCCTCCTGGTGAAGGCAAGCCGCCTCACGGTGAGCTGACTCAGCGGGATGACCCAGCAGGGGGAGACAAACAGACACAGAAAAATGCAAAAGCAAATGAACACAGAGAG
>PVKH010021547.1:0-14305 GCA_004027955.1 Chaetophractus vellerosus | reverse complement strand
AGCTCAGTGGAGGAATTCCCACCTTGCATATATGAGATCCCTGGTTCAATTCCCAGGCCTCTTTAGAGAAGTGATCCAGAGAGTGATCTCCTGACTTGTCAGGTATCCACCTGATACATTATAACAGGGACCATATAGACTTTTTTTCTATTTTAGTTTGTCTTGGAACTGTTATTTTTTAGTTTTTTAAAGGTTCCTTTTTTCCCCCTTATTTTACTCACTAAAACTAGGTACATCACCTGCTGAGGTCAGGCCACACGGTGACTGATATATACTGGCAGACTGAGAAACTCCTTAGGGGATTAAGAAGGAAGGTTGTTTTTCTTGTTGTTTTTTTTTTTCAGTTCTTTTTTTTTCTTATCTCGTTTATTGTGTTTCCCCTTTCTTTGCTTCCTTTTTCCTTTTATTTACTTTTCTTTGTTATTTCTTTTCTTTCCTTCATTTTTATATTTTCCATTTTCTTTTATTTTACTTTCATTCCACCTCATTTTATTTGATCTTCAATTTTTTTCTGTTTCTCTCTCTCGTTTGTCTCTGATTTCTTTCTTTTTACTTTTTGTTTTTCTCTTTTCTCTTTTTTCTTTATTTTATTCCTCTCTTCTCATCATTCAAGCATTTTATTTCACTCTATACATTTTACTGTATTGTGCTTCTTACTTCATTTATTATTACACTTTTTAAAAGTATATATAAGATATATATTCTTCTATATTCTTATGATTTTTTTACTTGTGTAAATTATATTTTCCTAGGTATTATGCTGGTCCCTTTATATTTTTTAATAATCATTAACATTATTCCTTTCCTCCTCTGATCTCTTTCTTTCTCTCTGGTCCTAATTTTACTTCAAGGGAACCTGGAAAACTCCAAGGAAATAGAATAAGAGGAATGAAGTGTCAAAGTGAAACCTTACCATATGCAAAAAAAACAAAACAAAATAAAACCCAGAGTAGAAAGAGAAGCTAAACAATCAAATAAAGCCATCAAGATAAACACTTTCCTAGGCACCAACAAAAAATTAAAAGCTATGTTAGGGCACAGGAAGACATGGCCCAGTCTAATGAACAAACTAAAAAACAGGAGCTGCAGAACATGGAACAACTAGACATGTCCAAGCAAATTTCATGAATCAACTTTAAGAAGTGAAGGAGGAGAATAAGGATATTAAGAAGGAACTGGGAGAGCATACTGAAGAAATTGTAAATATATATATAAACATAATGGATATGACACCAATGCATGGCACAAAGGAAGAAGTGAAATGTACACTTGAACACATAAGAGGACATTTCAACAGGCCAAAGAAAGAATCAGCAATGTGGAAGACAGTACTGCTCAAATCAGACAGATAGTAGGACAGATAGATTAAAATTTAGAAAATATCCCGAGGTACATAGTGATCTGGATGGCAACATGAAATGCACAAACTTATACATTATAGGCATCCTAGAGGGTGAAGAGAAAGAAAGGAGGCAGAAGGAGTATTGGAGGAAATAATGGCTTAAAATTTCCAACTCTATTGAGGTACATGAACATCCATGTCCAGGAAGTGTAGCACATCCCAAACAGTAGTTATCCCAACATAGATACTTGTCAAATTCTCCAAAGCTCAAGACAATGAGAAAATAATGAAAGCAGCAAGAGAAACGAGATTCATCACATACAAGGGAAGCTTGATAAAATTATCTGCTGATTTCTCAGCTGAAACCATGGAGACAAGATGGCAATTTTATGACACAGATAGGTGCTAATAGGAAAAATCTTCCATCCAAGAATTCTCTATCCAGCAAAGCTGACAGTTCAAAATATTCACAAATAATCAGGAATCAAGAGAGTTTGCTAACAAGAAACCTGCACTTTAAAAAATACTAAAGGGTGTTCTGCATGTTAAAAGGAAAAAGAAACAGGAGAGAGAGAACAAACAAACAGATAAACAGAGAAATAAAAATTATATGGCATATATAAACTTAAGAAAATATGCCTAATGTAAGTAATTTCTTGGCAGTAAAAACATTGAATGTTAGTGGATTAAACTCTCCAATCAAGAGACACAGATTGGCAGAATGAATAAGGAAATATGACCTATCTATTTGCTGTCTGCAAGAAACAAACATTAGACCCTGGGATTCAGGAGGCTGAAAGTGAATGGTTGGAAAACAATTTTCCATGCAAACAATAACCAAAGCAGGGCAGGAGTAGCAATACTAATATAGGACAAGATAGACTTTAAATACAAAACTATTGTAAGAGACAAGTAGGCCACTATATATTAATTAAAGGGTTAATCTATCAAGAAGAAAGAACAATCATAAACATGTATGCACCTAAGTAGGGTGCCTCAAAATACTTGAGGCAAGCATTGATAAATGAAATGGAAAAATAGATGCTGCTACAATTATTGTGGGGAATTTCAATACACCATTATCACCATCAGACAGGACATCTGGACAGAGAATTACTGAAGAAACAAATCATTGAATAACACACTAGAGGATCTGGACATAATAATCATATAAAGAACTTTTCACCCCAATACAGGGAGAGATTCAGTCTTCTCAAGTGCACATGAATCATTCTCCTGGATAGATCACATGCTTTGCCACAGAACACTCAAAGAATTCAGAAAGATTGAAATTGTACAAAGCAATTTCTCTGACCATTATGGAGTGAAGCAGGAATTCAGTAAGGGACAGAGAAGCAGATTAGGCACAAAGATATAGAAGTTTAAAAAAACCCTCACAGACAGTTAGTGGATCAAGGAGGAAATTGCAAAAGGAATCAGTAACAACCTTGAATTTCATGAAAATCACAACAGAACATACCAAAACCTATGGGATGCAGGAAAAGCAGCACTGAGAGGGAAAGCCATAGCCATAAATCCCTATATTAAAAAAGAAAAGCTAAAATGAATGACCTAACTTCACACCTGGAGGAATTAGAAAAAGAATCACAAACTAACCCTAAATGAAGTAGAAAGAAGGAAATAACAATGATTAGAGCAGAGCTATATTAAATTGAAAATAAGAAAGCACTAGAAAAAATAGAACCAAAAGCTGATTCTCTGAGAAGATTAATAAAATTGACAAACCCTTACCTAGACTAACAATGAAATAAAGAAAGAAGATGCAAACATAAAATAAGAAACAGGAAGGAATACCACCACTGAACTCACAGAAATAAATATTACCATAACAGGATAATTAGTAAATTGTATGCCAACAAGATGGATAATTTCAAGGAAAGGGATAATTTCCTAGAAACACAAAGCACCCTACATTGATGAAAGAAGAAATTGTGAAACTCAACAGCCCAATCATGAGCAACAAGATTGAATCAATCATAAAAAACCTCCCAAGCAAGGAGGTCCCATGATCAGATACCTTCACAAGTGAATTCTACCAAACAATCTGGAAAGAACTAATACCAATCTCCCATGAATTCTTCCAAAAAATAGAGTGGAGGGAACATTGAGACACTTATTGTATGATGCCACATCACCCTATTACCAAAGCCAAACAAAGATGCTGTAGGAAATGAAAACTATAGACCATTCTCTCTAATGAAACTAGATGCTAAAATCCTCAACAAAATACTTGCTAATGGTATTCAAACTCACATCAAATGACTTATACACCATGACCAAGTAGGTTTCAACCCTGGTATGCAAGGATGATTCAACATAAGGAAATCAATACCACCACATGAACAGATTGAAAGAAAAAATTCACATGACCATCAGTATAGATTCAGAAAAGGCCTTAGACATAATACAGCACCCTTTCATGATAAAAATAGTAAAAGAAGGGAAAATAGGAATAGAAGGAAACTTCCTCAACATGATAAAGGGTATATATGGAAAACTGACAGCTAACATCATATTCAACACTGAAATCCTAAAGCCTTCCCCTCTATGACCTGGAACAAGACACAAATGGCACTGTCACCGCTGTTATTTAACATTGTGTTAGAAGTACTTGCCTGAGTACTAAGGGAAGAAAAGATATGAAAGGAAATCAAATTGGAAAAGAACAAGTAAAAATTTCACTAGTTGGAGATGACATAATCCAATACATAGAAAATCCTGAGAAATCTACATCAAAGTTTCTAGAGCTTTAAATGAGATCAGTTATGTGGCAGGTTATAAGTTAAACATGCAAAAATCAGTAGTATTTCTGTACACCAGTAATGAGCAATCTGAAGAGGAAATCAAGGAAAAAAATCCCATTTATATTAGCAATTAAAAGAATCAAATACCTAGGAATAAATTTAACTAAAGTGTAAATGCCTTGTATGCAGAAAACTACACAACACTATTAAAGGAAATCAAAGTCAAATATAAATGGTAGAATATTCCCTGTATATGGATAGGAAATCAAAATATCACTAAGATGTCTATCCTGCCTAAACTGAAATACAAATTTAACAAAATCCTAATAAAAAATACCACAACATTTTTACTGAATTGGAATGGCTAACTGTGAAATTCATTTGGAAGGGCAAGAGCCCCAGAATAGCCAAAGATACATTGAAAAAGAAAAGTGAAATTGAAGGAATCAAATCACACTACCTTACTTTAAAACATAGTGCAAAACTACAGTCATCAAAACTTCATAGGTTTGGCACAAGGATAGACATACTCAATATTGGAAACAAATTGAGAATTCTGATATAGAGGCTCACATATGCAGTTGGCTGATATTCAATAAGGCCACCAAGCCCATTCAAGTGGGAGGGAATGGCCATTTCAACAAATGGTGCTTGGGGACCTGGATATCCATATCCAAAAGAATGAAAGAGGAACACAATCTCACACCTCATACAGAAATTAACTCAAGATGTATCAAAGACTTAAATATATGAGTAAAGACCTCAAAGATCTGGTAAGATAATGTAGGGAAGCATCTACCAGATCTTGTATTAGGAAATGGTTCCATGAACTTTACCCCCAAAGCATAAGCAATGAAAGAAAAAAATAGATGAATGGAACAACTATAAGGAGTTGGTCTAGAAAGTGAAGAGGCAACACACTCAATGGAGAATATATTTGGTAACCATATATCTGATGAGGTTCTAACATCGTGCAAGTTATTTGAATAGACACTTCTCTAATGAAGGAATAAAATGGCTAAAAAGCACATGAAAATATGTTCAACATTACTAGCTATTAAGGAAGTGCAAATCAAAATTACAATTACATATCATGTTACACACATTAGACATGTGGCCATTAAAAAACAGAGGATTACAAATGGAGAGGATGTGGAGGAATTGGAACCCTGATCCACTGCTGGTGGTTAATTAGAATGGTGCTGCCATTGTGGAGGACAATTTGGCATTTCCTCAGGAAGCTAGAACTGCCATATGTTCCAGCAGTCCCACTGCTCATTATATACCCAGAAGAATTGAACTCACCAGGACAACTTATAAGGAGATGATGATTGACAATTACAATTTCAAGGAACAGGGAGAGTCTGCAACTACAAGCAAGAAAGTCCCATCCATCAGCCCCATGGAATCTAAGTCCCATCTCAATTAGTGGCAGATTGGGCATCACCATCCCAGAATCCTCAGTATTGGGGAATGGATAGTGCACTATGGTAGACTTACAGTGGTTCTGCTGTAGACTTGTGATCCTAGCAGTAGAAGAACTTTTATCATGGATGTGGAGGCAGTGGCCACTGGAGGTTCTGAGGGGAGGGGGAGGGAACAAATTGGTATAATTTGGGGCCATTTGGGGACTTGGGATTATCCTGTATGACATTGCAATGACAGATACAGGCCATTGTATATCTTTTAATAACTTGAAAAAATGTGTGGGAGAGAGTGTAAACTACAGTGTAAACTATAATCCACCCTAAGTGGCAATGCTCCAAGATATGTTCATCAATTGTTCCAAAAGTACCACATTAATGAATGATGTTGATGTGGGAAAATGTGGGAGTGCTAGGGAGTGGGGCATATGGGAATCCCCTATAATTTTTGTGTAACATTTATGTAAACAAAGTTTCTTTATAATAAAAGATTAAAAGTATATTAAAAAATAGCTAAAAAAAGAGGAAGCCTGAACCCTTGCAGATGTTGGTAGTCATCTTGCTCCAACATGTGACAACAAACTTTCTTGAGGGAAGGAAATTACACTTCATGGCCTGATAATTGAAAGCTTCTACCCCAAATAAATACCCTTTATAATATTGAATAGATTTCTGGTATTTTGTATCAGCACCCCATTGCTGACTAATACAGGAACTAAAACCCCTCTCAATTACAGGTGGAGCAGGCATCACCATTGCAAATCCCTCAGGATTGGGGATGAACAATGGACTAGAGTAGACTTACTGTTATTCTACTCTGGAATTATTGTGATTCTACCAATGGAAGAACTTTTTTCATTGAGGAAATCATTCATGGCATAATTACAACAGTCTAAATGAAATATAATGGTGGGTTTGACCTTGGGATAATGTTGGACATGACATCATTTTGTTATATTCTGGAAGGTATATTTAAAGGAACTGTTTGATGATGGTTTGGCTATCTGGTGTTGAGGTGTTTAGTCTGAGTATCTAAAAGAATAATTGCCATTGAGTGAGATTCAGGAGGAATGTTGTTGGAAATGAGAATCAAGAATCTGGTTTTTAGACATTTCAATGTCAGAAATACATGTTCTTTCCATATGCAAAATACATTCATTCCATCATAATATATCAAAAGACTTAAATTATTTTGGTAACACTTTTAAGTACAGTCTCATCAAAGGCAGTTATATGCAACCTATCCTGGGGCAAAAATTCCCCACTGACTGTGGAACTGTGAAACTGAATAATGAGTTAACTCCCTTCATTATACAAAGGATGGACAGACATTCCCATTACCACAGGGACAAACTGGAAGGGAAACAAGGTCACTGATGTCAGATAGGTCTGAAAACCTGCAGGGCATACTCCATTAGGTTTCAAAGCCTGAGATTCACCTCTAAAACCATAGTTTCTTCAGTTTGAATAGTTTCTATTGTTTGATTTTCAATTAATAATCCCTCTTGTTTAGTGTCTAATCTGATGTTTCTCCCAATCAGTACATGTTTATTTCATATACTAAGTTGTTAGAATTCAATTTCATTCTATATTTTATTCCTTCAATTTCTGCACTCATTTTTAAACTTTTTATTTAATTCCTTGAGTATATTTACAATAACTCTTTTAAAGTATTTGCTAATTTCATCATCTTTGTCTTTCCTGTGACTTCTATTCACAAATATTTCTCTTGGCTTTGGATAATAGATTTTTGTGTTCTTCACTTGAATAATAATGTTTAATTGGATATGGACACTGCCAATATTATATCATCAAGATCTGAGAGTATGTTGTCTTCCTTTAAAGCCTATTGCATCATAATATATCAGTTATTTCTATTTTTGTTTGTTCTATTATTCAGTTAAGTTACTTGTGGATGAGCTTGGTGCTTTTGAGACTTTGTTTTAAGCTCTGCTAGTTTTTCATTTTGCAGTAGCTTTTACTGTATATTATTTTAACCCTAAAATTTAGATATGGCACTTGGGAGGATTCTACTGAATGCATGGTTATTTAAAGAGCACTTGCAAATTTGACTTGTCAAAAGTCAGACACCTCCCAGTTTGTTGGGATCTCTGGGAATTAACAAATGGTGTTGATTAAATTGGGAAGCCAATTCACAGATCTCTTTCTTTTGCCTACCCTTGTACAGTTTCACCAACTTAAGTGTTTCTTAGTAATACAGCAACATACTCAATGGGAAGTTGACGCAGACTTCTGGATACTTACATTTTTTATTTTTGCCTCTTGTGCTACTATTTCAAGCTCCCTCTAATTTCTGATTACTTTTTCTATCAATTATAAATAGTAACTCTTTTTAAAAACTTATTTATATCTCCAACCCTCCTCATCTTTTTGTGCTCCCTGTCTGCCTTCTGTGTGTTCTGTGAATGATTGTATTCTCTTTAGGTGGCAATGGGAACTGATCCACAGATCTTCCAGAGTGGAGAGAGGTGGCTCAATCTCTTGTGCCACCTCAGCTCCCTGGTATCCTGCATCTCTTACTGTCTCTCTTCTGTGTCTATTTAAGTTGGATCATTCTGCTGGAGCAGCTCTCTGCACAGGCCTGCTGACCACACAGGCCAGCTTGCTTTTCATGATGAGTCCCAGGAATTACACCCTGGACCTCTTATATGATAGACAGGAGTCCAATCACTTGAGCCACATCTGCTTCATATGTAACTTTTAATAAAAGCAGATTTGGACAAGAGTCAACATAGCCAGGTGATGGTGCTCAGTTATTAGTTCATTGAAGCACTAGTGTAATTCTTACTGTGTGGATATTTTGTGGTCTTAAATCATTAATATTTGATTGCACCTATGGCTGATTATGTCTACAATCAGCTGAGTAGATTGCCTTCAACAATGAAAGATGCCGCATCAATCAGGTGAAAGCCATAAAAGAAGAAGTGAAGAATATAGTAGAGATAATTTCCACCTCTAATTCAGCCAGTCATCTTCTCCTAGCAAATTTACTGGAAACTTTTATCAGCAGTTCAAGACCATAGCCTACCTTACAAGATTTGAAATCATGCATACCCACAGCCACATGAGAGCATTTTACAAAATCTCATATTGATGTCCCCTGTGCTTCTTTCTTCCTAGAGATCCATGACTAATACTGGAAGATTTCCCCTCCTGGTTAGGGAGATCAAATGGTGGATCCATCATTCCAGACATCACATTACTTTCTAAATTAATCACCAGAGATACTCTAAATTTGGTATTTTCTTTTAAATCAATTCCACTATTTTGCAAACCTAATCTACTTAAGAAAATGGACTCATTGAATACCTGGTGGAGGAATTTTCTCAGGTCCACATTTCCTCCATGGATTCCTCAAACTGAGCAAGCAATCCAAAATACTTACATTTACACAGAGACCTTTAAATTATAGCATTAGAGACATCAAAACTTTGCAACTGTAAGTAAATAGTGTGACAGAATCTTTCTCCTGAGCTGAAGGACTCTAAGTACTCATATCTTAGGGGAGCACCTGTGACCTTTTAATAGAAAAGGTTGTTCTCTACATGCCAATATAAAGGAATAGACAGTCCATAGGAGACATTAAGCCAAAAATAAATGTACTGGATGTACTGGGTATGCCCAGACCTTGAGATTTGTTCAGTGAGTTTAATTGGGGGTACAGGTCTTCTGTCTTTGAAGAACCTGCTATCTGTTGGCTTCATTCTCCTGGTAACTATTTTTCTGACCTCCCTGATCTATTGTGCATTGTCAAAGTCTGAAATGTGAAGTTGCTGTTGATTGAGATGGTTCGGGGCCACAAACAAAGAGGCTTCAGACAGGTTGATGAGATGAACAGTGGGCTGTAGCTTGCTCAGGCATACACAGCGCCGAGTGGCTGCTTACTTAACCATTTTATTGGGGTTCCAGCTATAATTAACTTTTGTGTATCTAAGCATGAAATTTTTCTGCCTAAACTAAATTAAGGTTCTTGTTTTTATTAGCATACTTCCTTTTAATCCTAACATTCTATTCTGTTCCCAGCTCTATCTTAAATCAGTTACTCTCTGTGCTTGTTTAGTCCAAGGAACTGTTTTTGGTTCCCAGACCTTAGTTCAAGGAACTATTTTCAGTTCCAAGACCTTGGTTCAAGGAATTGTTTTCAGTTCCAAGACCTTGTCCCCATTTTCAGGTTCAGCACACACACACTTCATCTTCCTTTTTCTGCCTTCAGTTGCAGCTACTTACTTGACAGATTGATACATTAGAAGGAAAAGGAAAGAGGTATATGATGAGAATGAGGCTAAACCTCTACAAGGAATCTAGTAAATTATGTCTGATGGTTATTGGTACAGGTCAACTTCTGACAAAGCTCTTTGTAAAGATTATGGTCAAAGGGGGATATTGATAAATACAAGAAATGCAAACAACAGGTCCTGAAAGGATAAATGCAATTATAATAAATGCAATAATAATAATAATTACAATTATAAAAATGCAATTATAATTTCTTTTACCCACTAGGTAACCGCAAAGCCACCAGTTCAACATTTCCTTTAAGTTTCCACATTTACTCTCTATAATTTCTTATGGTAACTCCTATGTATGTGTGGTTTTGATACTACCTCAGTTCATGAGTTTTTAACTGATGAAAGAATCTCATGAAAATATCATCTTGCCAAATATTTTATTTTTACACTCTGCTTTTTCTTTACAGCATGGGGTGGAAGATATGATGGATGAAAAATCCATTACAGGGTGCCCAGCTAAGGCCTGGGGTCATCAAGAACCATCCAAGGAGACTGAACTGGGTTCTCAAACTTTCTCCTCCAATTAGTTCTATGACCCTGGACATGCCTTTGTGTCTCTCAGAGCCTCCCAAGTAGCCCTTGCTGCCCAAGGACTCACATCTAGCTTATACTTCCCAGGAATGGCATCAGGTAGGTGGGACAAAACTAGAAAACTTGAGTGCTGGCCTTGCATCTAGCCAATGAACAAATGAAGAGAAGGAAGAATTACAAGATGGGGTGGGAAGGAGCAGGAAACACCTCAAAACAGGAATGAATTCTGACAGTGTGATCTTGAGAAAATCATGAGCACCTTGGCTTCATTTCCGAGTCTACACCAGGAGAGGCTTGAATTTCAGGGAAAAGGAGACTTTGTCACTGTTGGGTTTAAAACCCTAAAAAGATTTCCAATCCCATTCAATATCATATCCAAGGCTTTGGGGAGAATGTATCACCTTACAGTGCCTGGATTTAAACATCTTCATGGTCTTGGAACTGTAAGATTTTAAGAGAATAAATCCCCATTGTAAAACCCAAATCATTTCTGTTATATTGCTATCATATGCCTAGCTGACCAGAAGAGTAATGGTGGTTTGATACAACAAGCACTGGTCTGATTGTTACTATGAGGATATTTCATGGCCTGAAATCATTAGTCAGTTGATTTCATCTATGGCTGATTATATCTACAGTTAACACAAGAGCTTGCCTCCAGCTCTGAGGGAAATCTTATTTCATCATTTGAAGGCATCAGATATGCAGGGGAATCCAGAGAGCCTGTGGCTAGAGGCAGGATAATCCATTCCATTGTATCCATGGGATATGGGCCCCCTCTCACTTGATGGTGGAGGGGACATCACCATCCCAGACTCCTTGGGATTGGGGGAAAAACTATGGACTAGAATGGACTTGTTAGTGTCCTGCTATAGACTTGTGATATACGCAATGGAAGAAATTGCAAAATTATGTGGAGCCAGGGTCACTGGACACTTTGGGAATAGGGTGGGGGAAGAGCAATTGTAATGCAGGGTTTTTTTGGGGACTAGGGGTTGTCATGGGTGATGCTGCAATGGAGGATGTAAGCCATTTTGAATCATCATGTATCATTCAGAACTGTATGGGAAGACAGTGTTGTCTACAACCTGAACTGTGATCTATGCTTGATGGAAAGCCCCCAAATGTGTATATCACAGGTTTTATGACACACTGAAGAATGTGTGTGTGTGTGAGGTTGTGGGAGGGGTGGGGAAGAGGCATATGGGTACTCCTGGAGTCTCTATGTAACATTTGTGTAATCAATGTATCTTAAAAATATATATAGATGTATAAAAAATAAAATTAATATTAAAAAAAATAAAGTTGTCTGTTGCCAAAAAAAAAAATGAAGGCATTTAAGGAAGAATTGATGGTTTCAGCAGTCAGAAATTAGAATTTCTTTCTCTTCTAGAGACAAGTAGCTTCTCCTGGAGGATTCATTATAAACTTCATTGGGGTGTTCAACTTCCTGCCTGTCATATTGAATATGGACTTGCCAATACTCACAGATATATGAAACAATTCTTATTTTTAAAAATCTCTGAATATTTAAATATGTTTATACTCTCTTTTGTTTCTCTGGAGACTCTTGGCTAAAAGAGACTTTGGTACTGAGAATGGTTCTTGAGGAGAAGAATCAAAATAACTTTCTGAGCTGAGGCTGGAGTTTTCTAATTGGTTCTCTAATATTGTTTTAGTTTGCTAAATGCTGCTGGGAGAAAAGTACAAGAAATGGGTTGGCTTTTGTAGTAAGGATTTATTGGGTTAAAAGATTACAGGTCTGAGGCTATGGAAGCATCTAAATTAAGGCATCATCCAGAGATCCTTTCTCCCTGAGCTGCAACTCTGTCAATCATGCACACGGTGGTGTCTCCTGTCACTCCCCTCTCTCCCAGCCTCATTGCTTCAGCATCTGTGTAGAGTAGCTTCTGATCAGATTCTGTGTACCTTTGATTTTGGCTTCAGGCTCCTGCAGCCTTTGCTTTTAGCTTCTGGGTTCTGCTCTATTTCTTCAGCTTTTTTTGGTATCTCTGGCTTTTTATGCCACCGTCTATAAAGGACAACAGTAAGAGGATTCAGACCCAACCTAAGCCACACAATATCATCAAAGGCCTTTGTAGTAATTTCATATTGTTTCTGAATTCCAAAAATAGATATTGGATTTTGTTTATAAAATGGTTCATTCCTCTGGGCATATTAGACTGAAGTATCTTCAGAGGTTTCACTTTTACTTGATTAAATTAAGGTTAAGGATTTGGTTGGGCTACATCAGTAGGATATAGTAGAAAAAAACTCATAGCAGAGAAGAGAATTGGAATTTTTGATGCTGAAACCCCTGGAAGTAAAACATACAGGAGAAGAACACAGAGGAATAGAGATGGCTCCATAGACAAGGCAGAGGCCCGGGGAAGAGAGACTCTCATGGTCTACAGCTGACCTTGAGGAGAGAATAGATTGGCTGAGTCTGGAGGAGAATGAGCCCCAGGAGAAAAGTAAGACTTATCCCAGTCTACAGCTGATGATGGAAGACACTCAGACTATGGAGCCTTAAGAGAAAGAGGAAGGCTGGACCCTTGCAGATGTTGGCAACCATCTTACTTCAGCCAGTGGCAACAGACTTTGGTGAGGGTAGTAAATTACACTTTATGGCCTGGTAAATCTAAGCTTCTATGCCAAATAAAAACCCTTGGGAAAACCAACAGATTTATGGCATTTTTTCTCCAGGATCCCTTTGGCTGAATAATAGAGCCATTAGCTGAAGACATTTAATCAAAAGATCCCACCTACAGTAGTTTTACATACGTAGGAATGGATTAGCCCTAAGGACATGATTTTCTAAGGTCCACAAAACCTAAAACTGTGATACACCACCCTTTGGGCCTCAGCAATGCATGTTCTTTCCATATGCAAAATACGTTCATTCCACCAGAAAATTTCAAAAGCCTTAAATCTTTTTAGTAACAGTTTAAAATACATGGTTCATCAAAATCAGTTATGGCATACAGTCTTTCCTGGAGCAAAAATTCTGCTTTGACTCAGACTGTGAAATTTAAAAAATAAGTCAACCACCTCTGTTACACAAAGGAAGGACATTTATGAAATAAACATTCCCAAAATGAGAGACAGAAATTGGAAGGGAAGCCAGGTCACAAGTTCCAAATAGTTCTGAAAACCTGCAAGGTATACTCTATTACATTTCAAAGTCTGAGAGTCACCTAGAGAAACATGGTCTCTTCTCCTTGGCCTTAATGAGCAGAAGACTCACCATTTCCAAGGACTTTCCCAGTGGCCATATTCTTAGCTCCTCACTCATCAAGCATCTGGGGGCATCAGGACTCAATCCCCCATCCTCTGTGAATACTGGGATGGCAGCAAGACCCCTATTCCTAGGGGAATGTGATCCACCCTCTCTGAAGCCTGGAAGGCAATACACTTCCAACAGTGGAGTGCAAGCTTCCCCATCTCCAAACCCTGGGGCATACTCACCCTTTCTATACATATGGGTGAGTTTGCTCTCTGAGCTCAACAATATGTCTTTAGTACAGAACATAATGTCCATGGTACTGCTATTGCAAACATTTTCCTTCAATCTCTCCATTTCCTTTCCCATTATTTCAGGCTGGCAGTATTATAGAGACCTCACAGAAAATATGTTGGTTTCCCATGCAGGAATCAAGGTGATGCCAACTAATTTATGGGATGAAAAGATTATTCTGGGACCTGGAATAAAAGCACACCTGTGAAACAGGTTGCCTTGGGAACCGGCCCTAAGGGAAGGACACTACAAGATGGGCACTAGATGAATCTCATGAGAATTCCCCATTTGGAATGGCATTTCATCCAGAATGAAGGAAGAGCTATGGATATTCATAAGGGGCCTTGCCATGTGGCCCCTCATTGGAATTGTTGAGTGGGTTAACCAATCAAAACAGCAAACAGCTGGGACTCCTC
>PVKH010021546.1:0-14306 GCA_004027955.1 Chaetophractus vellerosus | reverse complement strand
GGGAACAGAGGAACCTGGAAGCCTGAACCCTGGAGACGTGGGCAGCCATCTTCCCCCAACACGTGGACTCTGGTATGGGAAGAAATTTATGCTTTGTGGCCTGGTAACTGTAAGCTTCTACCCCAAATAAATACCCTTTATAAAGACCGACCAATCTTTGGTATATTTCAAAAGGCACGCCTGTGGCTGACCAAAACAAAAGTGTAGTTGATATCTGTTGCTTTGTGAGAGGATCCACGTTTTTAACCTCACTCTTGACTAAAATTGATTAGGCTAGGTGTGGTCACTTGACCCAGGCTGTGTCAATTAGAGACATTTCCCAGAAATTGTGAACCTGAGAAAGAAAAAACATGGTCAGCCCATTCCCACCGATGGAAACCATAAGTTATAAATTGCAGCAGCTTTTGATAATCAGGTTTCCCACCATGAGGGGGAGAATTGTCTGTTATAAAGGTGAATAATGCATAGACCAAAGAGAAGCTAGATGAGAGAAGAGAGAGAGGAAGAGTTCTGATTGTCCTCAAATCTCTGGCTTTAATTGTTCTTGAGATTCAGCTATTTATGTCAATGACAAAAATTGTTTTTTAAATTTGAAAAATCAAGTGAATTTCCAACATTTATCTATGCCATAAGCTTTCCAAATAATGTAAGATGCATCCTCTTCCAAAACAGAATTGAATGTCTCCAGAGTCTTGGCCAATGGTGCACATAAGTCAGAGAGCTTTCCAGATCCTATGATCCTTTGTGTAAAATACTGGACCTGGAGCTGTGGAAGATCCTAAAATGCATACAGTTTTGTTGTTGAACTTGGGGTGCTTATCAACTAGGCAGGAAGAGACAAAGTGGGTAAAAAGAGCTGGCAAATCATTAACCAACAATATTTATATCATGGTGAATGAGCCGATATGAGTGATGGAGGCCAGAAGTGCTGTTCAGAATTTGGAGGAAGGAGAAAGAGTCAAAGAAGGATCCATCGAGGAAGAAAGTGAGTCTGGAGAATGAGTAGTATTCAGACAGTAAGGGGAAAAAAGGAAAATCACAGAGATGAGTTTGGTGAGTACCATCTGTTTTTTTGAGGACTTTTACTCATTTATTCCCATAAGAACTTTTGGGTCAGCCTAACCTACAAAGCAATCACAGAATCTCCTGTTTAAACAATTTGATCCCATTATACTTGTGAACAACTCCTATCAAGTGCAAAGCCTTTCTATCCAGTCCTGGCTGACCCCAACTCTATTTCATCATAAATTACTATCTTGTTTACATTACTGGGTCCCAAAATTGAGCAGACCTATTACCTAAAGGTCAGTTTATGACTTAGAGGTTTTGCAAGATTTTTGTCAAACACATTTCTATGCTGACAGAAAACCTTCTCTTTTTCTTTTTTCCTCTTGGCCCTCCCAGAAAAAAATATAGTACAATTTCTAGCATATCTCTATTTATAATAGGTTTATCAAAATTGTGACCACTACTAATAAGCATCATTATAACACTTAAAAGTTGCATAGCACTTTACAGTTTATAAAGTACCTCCAAATGTATTCTCACAACAACCCTGTGAGGTAGGTAGGGCACATGTTATTAGCCTTTCTTAAAATGGGAAAAGAAGCTCACGGCAACTAGTAGACCTGCCCAGACATTGTACCGGAGGACTCGTCCTGTTTGTGTTCCACGGAAATGCTAAGTTTGTCTATAAAAAGTGCCTGGCATCTGATATTTGCATCCTGCCAGCCTTGACACAGAATGGGCTGCCGCATCTTCCTTCTTCATGCCAAGGCTTTGGTCCTGGATCCCACCCTTGTCCCTAGACCAGGGTATGAAGTCACAGGTCATGAATCTTAAGAGTTGGGAAAAATGTTATTTACCTTTATAGTTAGAAGTGCCCAAACCAAGGTGTACATCAGAATAACCTGGGTTAGTTTAAAAAAATATATATATATATATATATATGTATCCCTAGACCTGACTCCAGACCTCTGAAATCTGAATCTTTGGGGGTTTTGAGGGGAGGGTCAAGGTTTTTTTAATTTAAAAAATTGAAATTGTTTTTAGGTAAAAAAAAAAAGAAAGAAAGAAAAAAGAACAGAAAATAATATGACAAAAACACATGTACCTGCAAACCAAAATGAGCAGGGTTAATTGTTGGTCATGGTGCATAGGGAAAAGGTTGTGCTCCACATTTGACCCATCCTACATAAACGTGCTGGTATGACTGGTATGAAATGTCTGTTCATTTATGTTCCCACCATGTTTAATGAAGATCTATCATCAGAATTTTACCTTGTTACACTTGAGAAAATCGGGTAGGGGTGGATTTAAATGATTTGTGTGTCTAGAAAGAGATGTCCAGGAAAGTTTGAAGTGTTGCTTTCTTTTCTTCCAATAATAATAAGCACAAGTAAGAAATAAATATGTAACAAGTAGGCATAAGTCAGCAATATCAATGAACACTCTTTTTAAAATTCCTAATCCTTGTAGCATCTAGGAATTGTTTAGGGTTGAACTGTGTTTTGGATAGGCTGGCAGGGGTCTTCTTTTTGTTCTAGAGAATCTAATATATTTGTTCAATCCTTCTCCAAAGTAAAAGGTGGCTTTAAATTAGTAACGATGGATTATAAGAGCAGCAAAAAGGAGTTACAGCTGAATGTTTCCAATGGTGAGGATAGAAGCATTTACAGACCTATTGTATGTATCCAACTTCAGTGATTTTTTAAAATATTCCCCTCCCCTCCCCTCCCCTCCCTTTTCCTCCTTTCCCCTCCCAATACTTCTCTAGATCACCGTCCATTCCAAGACATTACTACGGAAATTAACGAACCAATGGTCAAAGACAAGTTGAACCTAACACAGGTATTAATCACCCACCACTGAATATATATATATTATTGAAATGAAAAGCACTAGAAATAGTAAATTAATTTGGAGTTTAAGGACCTATAATTAGGGGTACAGTAAATTCAGATTCTTTCTCTTTTAAAAAATCATCCCCATGTATTCCTAAATATGGCCAGGCCACTCTGCCCATTGCTAACGTCTTATCAAAGAGAACTCTATGGCCTCTTCTTCCCTGCGGCTCAGGTAGAAATCCTGGTCTCTATAATGGTGTCTGGAATCAGTCTGGTTTTCAGTGGCAAAATGAATCCCCAGAGGAAGCAAAGGAGCACAGCCAGTTTCGCCCTCAGGGGGTTGTCTCCAGTATCAAGCCAGAAGTGAGCCAGTAAGCACTGAAGACTTTCTCACTGGGGGGTGGGGGTGTCGGGGAAGTTGGCATGGAGTCTTTTCCATAACTCAGGCTTAGACAGTCTGCTATCTTTGTTGTGCCTGTTGATTTTTTCTTATCTTTATGAGAAAAGGAAATATGCCAGCCTTCTAGTAAAGGCTTTTGGATTAAACTCTCAGAAGGAAACCGTCTCACCTAATAAACTCTCCAGAACATAAAAGGACATGGAAGAAAATAATATAACTAATGTGCTAATCAGTTCAATAAATGCCCAAAGCAGAACTTAAATCAAATATAAGACATGAAAGGATGCCTTATTTCAGAGCTTTGAGACATGCAGTGATGAGAAAATATTTCCTCAGCTTTGAATCACTAGGGAAAAATAGTTAATTCACAAGTAACCTGACCTGGTAAGAAGTACCAGTGGCAGTTTCTAAACACGGGTGTCTATAACTGTGTGTGGATATAAAGTTTGTCAGGGCTAATATATCTGAAATACCCATTTTCCTTTCTGTCTTTCTCCAAAGCTGGAAGCTCTCATAGGGCAAGAGGCCCATATTTTTGCCTCCCTCCTGCTAACACTGAGACCAACGTGAAGCTTGCCCCTTGGGTACTGGCAATTCTCCCCTTCAGTTACTGTAGTCAGCCCTAGGCAAAAATAGAAAGTAGGTAAAGATGGCTGTTTCTTTGCCAAACACCCATCAGCCCCAAATCCCCCTGACCATCTGCTCAGTGGAGAAACCATGGCATATAAAACCAGTTCAGTGTGTTAGTGTCCTAATGCATTGTCCTCTCTAAGGATGTGGCATTTTAAAAAAGAGCAGGCAACATTTGCATAAATACAGGCGTTTTTCAAATGGTGGAATTTCAGCCTTAGTGAGTCGGCATGGACTACAAGTGCTTTGGGGTTAGTGCCAGTCTTGGCATCCCTGGAAAAGTAACTTGAATACCTCTCCAGGCTAGCAAAAATCATTTCCAGATTAGTGGGAAGGAGCCGTTGTTCCACCTTTTCTCCAGTAGGAGAATAGAGCCCTAAATTCTTTCTCTGTGAGGGAGAGACATGAGCCCCTGAGGAAGACTCGGGAAGATGGGAGCCAATGGAGCACGTGCCCCCACTCTGTCCTTGCCTCCCATCAGCCCTGCCCCCAGGCAGGAGGCTACAAGCACGATGGGGTCAGAGATGACTTCAAGCAACTTGTTAGTCTGCAAAAGCCCCTCATTCTCGCAATCAGACAAATCCAGAATGTGAGCCATCCTACAGGCTCTTCAACAAGTCAATGTCACAGAAAAGGGGGGAAAGAGAGGAGAGCACTCTTCTAAATTAAGATGGAGTTAAGAGGCACAACTACCAAAACAACGGATGGTTCTTGATTGGGTCTGATTTGAACAAAAAGACTGGAGAATAATTAGAAAAATTTGAAAATAAACCGTACATTATATGATATGAGGGAATTAGGCTTGGTTTAGTCATTGTATGGTGGCTGTGTGGGAGGATATCCTTATTTTGTTGGTGATGCATACTGAAGCATTGAGGGCTTGGGTTCGTTTTCTGGGGCTTCTGTAACAAATGACCACAAACTCGGCATCTGAAACAACAGAAATTCATTTTCTAACATATTTGGAGGCCAGAAGCCTGGAACCCAGCTGTCGGCAGGGCCAAGCTCGCTACAAGTTACTTAGCTTTTCATCTATAAAATGGAGATAATAATAAACAAACTTCAGAAAGTTGTGAGAATGAAATGAAATAATTCTCATGAAGTGTCTGGACATAAAAAGGGCCCCAAAATATTATCTATATTCATTATTATGGTGGGATTACCCCTTCAAGATTCCACCATTAAAAATGTTTACCCCTGTTTGGGGCTGCCAGCAGGGGCGTTTACACCTTAACCCATTATCTATAAAAGGATTCTTTGCAGGTTTAGACAACTTGTTAACTAGGAGGAATACTCTTAAGAAGGAGACGCAGGGGGCCCACGGTATATGTGTTGAAAGTGTGTGTGTGTGTGTGTGTGTGAGAGAGAGAGAGAGAGAGAGAGAGAGAGAGAGAGAGAGAGAGCATGGAGGGAGAGAGATTTTGGTTGGGGGGAGCAGAAAGGAAGGGAGACAGGGGTAAGGTAGTTGCTTAGGGGCACAGGACAAGCCTGGAGGAAAGAGTGTGGCAACAACTGGAAAGATGGGAAGATTCTGCAAACAGGGACATCCCTTGTAGACTTTTGGTCAGTCCCCTAACAGCCATTGTTCAGCACCAATTCTTAGCCATGATGCTGAAGGAATTACTGCAAATTCAAAAGGACCTAACATATCTAGAAAGATGCTTTGGTTCTAAGTGACTATGACTCAAGCTAAATGGAAATGGTGTTTACCAGGCCTCTCTCCATGCTCAAACACGTATTTAAAAGCCATCCCCTCTGCCTCACAAGGAGGTTGCTGCTTTTTTGAGTGTTGGAGGAGGCTCTGTGGGATCACGACACCTGGGAACCCCATTGTTTCAAGGGGGGTTGGAGCTAGCCTCGCTCAGCGAGTGCTGTGCCTGCCGCCTTCTCTTCCCACACCTCAGGGTGTCAGCACATCTCTGGCAATTCAAAATTCATATTTAGGGTGTCTTTTCATTTTAGACAAAGAGTATGCAGGCTTTTTGCCTCCCTCACATCTCACTTAGCATCATATCTCACTTAGCATCATCATCCTTTCCTCCAACTGCTGGCAGACACTAAATGTTTGCAAGACCAGGAACAAATGAAATAACAGAATAACAACAAAAATTTTAAAATGAAACCAACAAGAACAAAAGTGATGAAATGCCAAGAAGACATGCAGCTCCCTAAAAAGGCCCAGTTGCTTTTTTAAAAATGAATCTTTGGAACTAATCTCCTGTGTGGTAACCTTCTGCTCCTCACTAAAGGGATTAAAATGATAAAATAACAAGATGTCTCAAAGTTTACAGCATCTGCAGAGCTTGTTAAAATTCAGACTCTGCATTAATTGGTCTGGGGTGGGGCCTGAGAGTCAGCATTTCTAACAAGCTCCCACATGATGCCAAAGCTGTTGGACCATGGACCACATTTTGAGTTGCAAGGGTATAGAGCACTGGTTCTCCAGTTCAACTGTACTTTGGACTTACCTAGGGGAGTTTAAAATAACACTGATGCCCCAGAGATTCTTATTTGTTCTAGAGGATGACCTGGGTATCTAATGCTCAGCAAAGTTTGAGAACCACTGGTAAGGAGATTGTTGATTTTTTTGAGATCATAGAGGGCCAGACTCAAAGTGCTTAGTTCCAGTAGAATCCCTTGGTGTCACACAGCCCATGTGGATAGGTGAGAAATTTTCAGCTAGCACCTTGGGTAGGGATTGGGCAGGGGACCACAAGTCTGCTGGGTGGGGATTCCAACTTTTATTGCATAAAGCAATTACTTCAGCAGTCCACACCTGTATCACAAAAGGTATGCAATCACAATTCCAATATTTTCTTTCAAGTTTTTCTTGTGGATCAATGGTTCCCATCCCTGGCTGAATATTATAATTTCCTGGGGAGCTTAAAAACAATACCATTGCCTGGGCCCTACCTCCTGAAGTCCAGATTTAATTGGTTTAGGAAAGGATCCAGGCATTGCATATTTCAAATCTCAGCTGATTTTTATGTTTCCAGGTTAAGAATGACTATTGTGGATGTTGCAAGAAGGAACTAGGAAACATCTTTAATTATCATAGGAGGAATAGACATAGCTTAAAGGAGAAAAATATGATGGTTCTGAATACACACTTATAGCAGCAGCTGTTTGCTTTGGTAGTTTGTAATAACAAATCTAACTTTTTGGTAAATGATGGTGGAGATTGGGGTAAATCATGGCTTTGGATCAGCACATCCATATTTAAGCGTCCCATTCATCTTTTTATTTGAGGAGGTAAAAACAGCCCAGTGTTTTTCACATAGTAGGTACAAGGTCAATATTTAATAACCTATCAGACATTGGTAATATTATAAAATTATTTTGGGTGGATTCCATACTGAACCAATGAAAATACAATGATGATACATTATGCTATAAATCATGAAAGGAAAATAGTGAGATAGGCCTGGAAATATTAAACAGCATTAGGTAAACTACAAAATTGGGTCTGATCAGTATCCACTTCCAAACTGGCAGAGCCCATCATGGGGACAGGCTGTGGATATGAGCTTTGGATAGGACATATTACAGCCTCCTTGCAAAAGTACTCCTTGAATATGTGTGGAAAAGACATATCCTTAGCTAAGTTCTAAAGAACGGATAGGAATTGGTGTAGGTAGAATTCCCATGTGCACCAGTTTGTAATTGTGATCATTACAAAATTAAGACCATAAGTATATCACTCTAATGAGGGGGAAAAGAAAGCTTAAAACATTCTTTATACACTTGCTTAGTTTTGGACAAGGGAACTACAACTAAAGGTGGCTAGCAGGGAAATTTCTAAGAAATCCTGGAGACTATTTAAAAACAATTTTATTGTACTTGCAAGAAATAGACATGCCTTAGTTGAAGAAGATAAGCACTTGAACATAAATTCTGTTGACTTAACTGGTAAAGTGAATGAGGACAATAGAGGGGACAACATGGAACTTGACAACACGAAAAAATAGTAGCTTGATGTAATTAAAAATAAGTGCAGAAAGGTGTGGGTAAAGAAGGATTGTGGGAAGATGGCAGAGTAGGGAGTTCCAGGACTCAGTCTTTCCACTAAAACAACTATTAAACAGGCAGGAACTATCTGCAACAACTATTTTGAAACTCTGGAGTTCAGAAAACGCTGAACAGATCAAGGGAAGAGTGGGACAAAATGGCTGATAAATTACAGTAAAGAATAGTAAATTGCTCTCTCAGCATGGTGGCTACTGCTGCCCATCCCCCACTCTCATGTCCAACCTCTGGCTAGTTGGCTGCTGATAGAAAGGAACATAAAATTTCTCTTCCCCAAGAACTGGGGTGGGCACGGCTGATCACTAATCATGGATTTTGATTAGCAAATTCGGATCACTGGGGGCCAACTCTGAGGATAGCCATTGTTTGAGACAACCTAGGACAAAGGTGGTGGCAGCCATTGTTTCAATCCTCCCTGAAGCAGGGCAGCAGCAGTGGGGAACTAAAGATGCTGTGTTTCCTCAGGACTGTGAGGGACAGTTAGTAGAAGGGCTGCATTTGCCAGGCATGCCAGGAAAGCTCAGCTTTGGAGAGCCATAGGAGAAACTCTTGGTGTCCTTCCTGATCCCCTCTATTTACCCTCCTTCCAGAATTTGATGTCCAGGCTAAAGCAGCTTGAGACAATGAAAGGAATGTAAGAAACTATAGAGACAAATGATCTGGGACAAAGGCCTGCCAGTATCAAACACTCGGGAGAGAGTGGTCTATCTCCTGGAAAATAGAGAGTACAACCAAAATACTGTAAACAGGGGAGCTATGAAACAAAAGCCCAGAACAAGACAGAGGCCCAGAAAGACAGGGAAAACACTGCATACTGCACATGCCTTGGGCAGACCTTCCTGTTAGAAGGGCTGAAACTCAAGAAAATCTCTGTCTTATCACCAGCTGGTTACAAAATCAAGAAACAGATATCTTAGGGAATAACTGTCATAGTTGATATTTTAAAACATTACAATGTACAGTCTTCAACAAAAGAGTACAAGTCTAAGAAAGAAAAGGGTATGATGGCCTATCCAAAGGAAGAGAATAAAAATACAGAAAACACCAACAAAGATCAAAATGTGGATATACCAAACCAGCCTTTAAAAAATTGTTCTTAAAAATGTTAAAAAAGATGACATTTCAAAAAGAAAGAACTAAAGGGTATCAGGAAAACAATGAATAAGCAATATGAAAGTCTTAGTAAAGACATAGAAATTTTAAAAAGGAACAAAACAGAAATACTGGAGTTGAAAACCACAATAACTGAAATGAAAAAATGCCAAGGAAGGTTTCAAGAGCAGAATGGAGCTGGCAGAAGAAAGAATCAGTGAACTTGAAGACAAGACACTTGAAATGAGTCAAGCTGAAGAGCAGAAAGAAAAAGGAATTATTAAAAGCAAAAATAGCCCAAAATACGTCTGAGACACTGTAAGTCACACCAATATATGCATTATGGGAGTTCCAAAAGGAAAAGAAAAAGAGAAGGGGGAAGACGGAACATTAAAAAAAAATAATGACAGAGACCTTCCCAAACTTGTGAACATGCACATCCAAGAAGCCCAGAGAAAACCAAACAGGGTAACCATGTTAAAAAGCATACTCTGTCATATATGGATCACGCTACTGAATGCAAAGGGTAAGGAGAGATTTGTAAAAGGTGCAAGAGAAAAACAATATGTTACATACAAGGGAGTCTTCATTAGATTGAGAGCTGATTTCTCATAAAAAACCATGGATGCAAGAAGGCAGTGGATTAAAATATTTAAAATGCTGGAAGAAAATAACTTCTATCCAAGAATTTTATATCCAGTGAGACTTTCTTTCAAAAATGAGGGGGAGATTAAGACATTCTCAGATAAACAAAAGTCTAGGGAGTTCATCACCATTAGACCTGCCCTATAAGCAATGATAAATGTAGTTCTTCAGACTGAAAGGAAAGGTTATGAGACAGTAGTTCAAAGAGGCATAAAGAAATAAAGACCTGCGGTAAAGCTAACCATTTGGGTAAACATGAATGCCAATATTACTGCATTCACTTCTTATTTCCTACAAGTGTTAAAATGGGCATGTATAAAAAGTAATGATTAACTTATGTGTTTGGAAATACAATGTACAAAGATATAAGTGGTAACAAGTACAAAAATGTGAAAGGACAGAGGGGTTATAGGAAAATTATTCAGTAGGCTCTTGAAGTTAAGTTGGTAACAATCAAAATATGATTGTTATATATTCAGAATGTTAAATATTAACCCCATGGTAACCACAAGGAAAAGAGATGGAAAATATATCCAGGTAGAAATGAGAAGGCACTCAATATGTACAACACAAAAAATTAAATAAATACAAAAGTAGGCATTAATGGAAATGAGGGACAAAAAAAGTATAAGACTAATAAGTTCTAAACAATAAGATGGCAGAAGAAAGTCCTGTATTATCAATAGTAGCTTTAAATGTAACTGGATTAAACTCTCCAGTCAAAAGGCAGAGATTGGCATAATAAATAGAAAAGCATGATCCAACTATAGCTATCTGCAAGAGACTCAGCTTAAATTCAAAGATATAAGTAGATTGAAAGGGAAAGGATGGAAAAAATACACTATGTAAGTAGGAACCAAAAGAGAGCTGGGATAGATATACTAATATCAGATAAAATAGACTTTAAGTTTTTTTTAAAAAAAGCAGTTATAAGGGACAAAAATGGTCATTATGTACAGATAAAAGGTGACATTTCAATAAGAAGACATAAAATTATAAATATATATGCACCTAAAAGCAGAGCCCCAAAATATATGCAACAAATACTGACAGATATGAAAGGTGAAATTGAAAGTTCTACATGAAGAGCAGGAGACTTTAATAAACCACTCTCAATAATCGATAGAACATCTAGTCAGAAGATAAATAAGGAAATACAAGATTTGAATGATACTCCAAACCAACTAGACCTAACAGATGTATGTAGAACACTGCACCCAACCACAACAGAATACACATTCTTCTCAAGTACATATGGATTGTTCTCCAGGAGAGACAATATGTTAGGTTACAAAACAAGTCTCAGTAAATTCAAAATTATTGAAATTATACAATATACATTCTCCAACCACAACAGAATGAAGCTAGAAATCAATAACAGAGGGAGAAATGGAAAATTCACAAATAACGTGGAAATTAAACAACATATTTGTAAATAACCAGTGGGTTAAAAAAGATATCAGAAGCAAAATTAGAAAATATCTTGAGGTGAATGAAAAAGAAAATACGACATACCAAAATTTATGGGATTCAGTGAAGTCAGTGCTGAGAGGAAATGTACAGCTCTAAGTGCTTACACTAAAAATGAAGACTTCAAATCAGAGACCTAACCTCAAAACTGAAAGAACTACGAAAAGAAGAGTAAACTAAAAGAGTAAACAAAGTAAGCAGAAGTAAGGAAATAAAGATTTGAGGGGAAAAAAAAAAGATTTGAGGGGAGATAAATGAAATAGAAAACAAACAAAAAAAAAAAATAGGGAGAATCAACAAAACCAAAAGTTGGTTCTTTAAAAAGATCAACAAAATTGACAAACCTTTAGCCAAACTACCTACATTGACTGAAGAAGAAATAGAGGATCTCAATAGACAAATTACTAGCAGAGATTGACTTAGTAATAAAAAAACTTCCCAACAAAGAAAAGCCCAGAACAGATGACTTCACAGGATAAGTCTACCAAACATTTCAAGAAGAATTTACTCCAATTCTCCTCAATCTCCTCCACAAAATTGAAGAGGGGAAATACTCCCTAATTCATTCAACTAGGCCAACATCACACCAAGCCAGATAAAGATACCACAAGAAAAGAAAATTACAGACGAATATCTCTTATGACTATAGATGCAAAACTCCTCAACAAAATACTAGCAAACTGAATTCAACAGCATATAAAAGAATTATATACCATTATCAAGTGGGATTTATCCCTGGTATGCAAGGTTGGTTCAACATAAGAAAATCAATTAATGTAATACACCACATTAACAGTATGAAGGGAAAAAAAACCACGATCATCTCAATTGATGCAGAAAAGGCATTTGACAAAATCCAGCACCTCTTCTTGATAAAAACACTTAGGACATTAGGAATAGAAGGAAACTTCCTCAACATGATAAAGGGCATATATGAAAAGCCCACAGGTAGCATCCTACTTAATGGTGAATAACTGAAAGCTTTCCCTCTAAGATCAGGAACAAGACAATGATACCCTTTGTCACCACTGTTATTCATCATTGTACTGGAAGTTCTTGCCAGAGGAATTAGGCAAGAAAAAACAATAAAAGTTATCCAAATTAGAAAGGAAGAGGTAAAACTTTCTCTATTTGCAGACGATACAAACCTATATACAGAAAATCCTAGAAAAATCCACAACAAAGCTTCCAGAGTTAAAAAATGAATTCAGGAAAGTAGTGGGGTACAAATCAACACCCAAATTGTTTCTATACATAAGCAATGAACAATCAGAATAAGAAATCAAGCAAAAAATTCCATTCACAATAGCAACTAAAAGAATCAAATATCTAGAAATAAATCTAACCAAGGATGTATAGGACTTATACACAGAAAACTACAAAACATTGCTAAAAGAAATCAAATAAGACCTAGGTAAATGGAAGGATATTAAGTGTTTATGGATTAGAAGACTAAATATCATTAAGATGTCAATACTACCCAAAGCAATTTATAGATTCAATGTAATCCCAATCAAAATTCCAACAACTTTCTTTACAGAATTGGAAAATTCAATTATCAAGTTTACATGGAAAGGGAAGGGGACCTGAATACCTAAAGCCACCTTGAAAAAGACAAATGAAGTCAGAGGACTCACACTTCCCAATATAAAAACTTATTACAAAGCCATATTAATCAAAAGAGTGTGGTACTGGCACAAAGACAGATGTATAGACCAATGGAATAGAATTGAGAGCTCAGAAGTCAACCCTAACATTCATGGCCAACTGAGTTTTGACAAGGTGGCAAAGACTACTCAATGGAGAAAGAGTAGTCTCTTCAGCAAGTGGTGATGTGAAAACTGGATCTCCATTTGCAAAAATAAGGAGGACCCTGTACTTCACACTATATACAAAACCAACTCAAAGTGGATCAAAGACTTAAATATAAGAGCTAGAAATGTCAAACTCTTAGAAGAAAACGGAGGGCAGCATCTTCCAGAACTTGTGTTAGGCAATGGTTTCTTAGACTTTACACCAAAAGCACAAGCAACAAAAGAAAAAAATAGATAAATGGGACCTCATCAAATTTAAAAACTTTTGTCCCTCAAAGGACTTTAACAGAAAGTAAAACAACAACATACACAATGGGAGAAAATGCTTGGAAACCACATATCCAATAATAGTTTAATATCCAGGATATATAAAGTAATATTTCAACTTAACAAACAAACAAACAAAAAGACAACCAATTTTAAAAATGGGCAAAAGACATCTCACCAAAGAAGATATACAAATGGCCAGAAAGCACTTGAAAGATGATCAACATCATTAGCCAGCAGGGAAATGCAATTCAAAACCACAATGAGATACCATTTCACACCCATTAGAATGACTGCTATTAAAAGCAAACAAAACAAACAGAAAATAACAAATGTAGAAGAGGATGTGAAGATATAGGAACACCCATTCATTGCTGATGGCAAGGTAAAATGGTGCAGCAGCTGTGGAAGACAGTTTGGTGGTTCCTCAGAAAATTAGAGATAGAGATAGAACTACCATCCTGGCCATCCTGCTCAGTATATACCCCAAAGAATTGAAAGCAGGGACCCTAACAGAGATTTGCACACCAATGTTCATAGTGGCATTATCCACAATTGCCAAAAGGGTGGAGGCAACCCAAGTGTCTATCAACCGATGAATGGATAAATAAAATGGGGTATGTACAAACAATGGAATATTATTCAGTCATAAAAAGGAATGAAGCCCTGATACATGCAACAACTTGGATGAACCTTGAAGACATCATGTTGAGTAAAATAAGCCAGACACAACGGGACAAATATTGTATGATATTACTGATTTGAAACAATTAGAATAAGCAAACTCACAGTAAAGTCAGAATCTAGAATATTGGTTACCAGAGGATGGGGTAGGGATAGGGAATGGTAAGTTAAGACTTTAAAATGTACAGGGTTCCTATTTGGAATGATGAAAATGTTTTGGTAATTGATGGTGGTGATGGTAGCACAATATTGTGAATGTAATTAACACTGAAATATATATCTGAATATGATTAAAAGAGGAAATGATCGTATGTATGGTAACAGATTTAATTTTTTTAAATGTCCATGGAACTACAGTAAACAAACTGTAAACCCTAAATTAAACCATGGACCATAGTTAGTAAAATTTTTTAAATGTTAACAAATGTTCCA